>OY723407.1:55807207-56012233 GCA_963210345.1 Inga oerstediana | reverse complement strand
CATCGCATTGCACTGCATCGCAGGGTGTAATGGAATCGAACCAAACGGGCCCTAAGTTGGGCTCACACCCCTTACAAACTTAAGATACAGTAAAAGTCAGATAGTGTAATGTAATTTATGTTTGTATTGACGGTTACTGAGGTGGCTTTTTTAAACTGAAACATATTCAAATGATTGCTTTAAAAAACAAGTTTAGATGAAAAATGATTGAAAAGAATATGAATATTATTAAATAATACATATGTATATTTATAGTGATAATTTTATGAGAGAAAAATTCATATAAACTAGAAATCATGCAAATATAATTTTTTTTTATATTATTATTTGGTATCGGGTTCGGGGTTCCGGGATGTCCCTCCCACCACAGGTATCTCCTCTGGGAGAGAACTCTAGACTCAAAGAGATCTAACAGGGTCCTACACCGCTAAACTGACTCTATGTTAGTATACAAATGTAAAATTTTAAATCAAGGTTAATAAAAAAATTTTAAATAAGTATTAAAGACCAAGGTAAAGGTGAAAAAATACATATACACTATTAAAACCGGAGCAAGATTATAGTGGGACGCAGGAGATGAGGATGATAGATAAAGGGAGGGTGTAATAACTCAAATTTTGGGATTGGAGGCTTGGAAATAAGCCTAAATTAAATGGACTGCTAAGCCCTGGTTTAGCAGGTGTCTTAAACATATTCCCTAACGTTTTCTATATCTTTAAGGTATTAAAGAGAGTAAAATGGTAAATTAAAGAGTATGGAAAATTTGTATACAAAAAAGGAATTTGTTAGAGTTGCAAGTGCATTTTGTTTCATTGCTTCCAGTGAAGCAGTGTTGTTGTATAATGCATTTAATTGATCAAATGATGTTCAAAAATTATGAAATTTTACAAGGTGAAAGTAGATATCTTAAGCTTTAATTTGATAGGTCATATGACTCAATTAGAGTTATATACAAAAAAAGTTATGAATTTTTAAAGTTTACCTAGCGAAATTGATTATTTTCTGGAACAACATGCAAAGATTGAAATATTGGGAATTGTGTGCTTCCATTTGGTTAAAATCTATATTTTTTCTTGAAACTAGACTCAATAAGGGTTCTATAGCCTTTAGAATCACTCCGATACAATGTCTACAAAATTAATTATAATTTTTCAAAGTTTAGACAAAAAATCAGCCAGAATTGCCATTAAGTCCAAAAATGGGAAAATAGGGAATTATGACATCAGCATGTGAAGAGATGACATTAGTATGATATTAAAAGCTAATCTTCATCTCTTCCTTCCCATTTCTGACATCCAACAGCATATAGTGGAGGGAGAAAGCTTGAGAGCATTTAGAGAGAGAAGGAGGAGAAATCTTGCGATGTAGGTCGATTTAATCGGTGAATTCGTATCTAATGCATATAACCTTGCTCTTAAGATTCTGTTTCATGTTCTTTAAGGTGTTGGAAGCTCAATTTTCATGGTTAAGAAGGGCTAGTGTTCAGCCATATTAGGGAAAAGCCAGAAGGAGAATGAGGTAACTTCCAAACCTTTATATATTGACTATTCTGGCTGCTATGAACAATTTAATTGGTAAAATTTCGTCGGATTGTCCTTTGTTTTAAATTTTGGAAAGGTGTATGCCTGGGGTTATGCTGCTGAAATTTGGCTCAAATGGTAGTTGTAACCTAATTAAATAGTTAATAAAGTGATTAGGAGTAGAAAGGAACACGTTTGCGGAGTCGGATTTCGAAAACCCTAATTTTCCCTGGAGTATTAGGTATTTCGGCCAGCTCTATAAATGGTCCTTAGAGTTAGATTTTCAATGATTTGATGATTCCATTAAGTTCAGGAGGGAAAATTAGGTAGGGTTACAGTTAGTCACTTTTTCAGAAAAGCCCGAAAAAACATAACTATGAAAACGCCCGAAAAAGCATAATTACGAAAATACGCATGAAACCTGGAAATCGAGGCTTCCAAGGGAAATTTCATCTTTTGACAGTGAATTTGGTAATTCTGAGCCGAAATTTTGGGAAAAGTATGGTCGGACCGGGCCTGGTGCGCGGGGGTATTTTGGTAATTTTTTCAATATAGACTCATATAGGCACCATAAACACTATGGAAGTGTCTAAATTGTACATTTGACATTTTAGGACCGAGTTGAGCGCCCAAGTTGCTTACATGCATTACGAGGCATGAAGTTTGAGGAGCCTCTTTAAGGATCAGGGAAGGGCAATTAAGGTAGGGGACTTACCTTATTTACGTGTATTTGATATCTTTGCTTGTGTAATGATGTATGTGACTGTTTTACTTGATTATTTCAAGCATATTTGAATAAATGAAGCTCTGTTTCTGTTTTGCTGTGGCCATAGTTTTGTTGCATGAAACATTGAGCATGCAAAAATGTCATTATAGGGCATGCATCTAGTTAAAGCTAGCATGTCATACACATAGCATCTATCATGCATGCATTATGGTATCTGTTACCTACTGAAATTTTCCCGAATTTCACCCTCCCCTACCAATAAATTAGACAGGTGAAAATAAGAGGGGTACAGAAAGCATAGAAGAAAACTACACAGGAGGAATGTAGTAGTGGAATGAAGACAGAAAGATGTCTCCGTTTCACTAGGATGTGTTTAGATACCCTAGAGCTTTGTGCGGCTACAAGGTTTGTAATTATTATGTACGAATCCCTATGGAGAATTTCTGTAATCATGCATATATTATCAGTATATTTATGCTATTCTTGTGTTTCCCACCAAACCGCATATCATTTTTCTCGAATATTCTGATAAAGGTGAAATTAAAGTAAGAGCATGACAAAGTGTGGGCTAAAGAAAACTCGTTAAAGGGGATCGGTTAGATTGGGCAAAATTGCTTTATTTTTAATATATGAGGGTTAACATTGCACCCCACACTACTTCAGAATATAGATTTTACGTCCCTAAAGGACATCTCTTTTTAAAAAAGGGTAGTAAAAAATAAAGGTGATGACATTTTTATAATTATGAGTGAGAACTGAATAACTTTAGACGTCCCTGATTTAAATACGGACGTCTAAAATGTGACTTTATAGACTTTAGACGTCCCTATTTGAATTAGGGATGTCTAAAGGGAAAAAAATTACTTTAGACATCCCCAATTCAAATTAGGAACGTCTAAAGTCACACTTTACACATCCCCATATACATTGGGGACGTCTAAAGTTTTAAAATTTTTTTTAAAAAATGAGGGACGCCCTTTGGCATCCCTCATTTATATATTGGGACGCCAAAGGGCGTCCCTAATGATACATTTTTGGCGTCCCTAATTGTCTATATATATATATATATATATGAGGGACACCAAAGGGTGTCCCTCATTTGAAAAAAAAAATTTAAACTTTAGATGTCCCCAATTTGAATTGGGGACGTCTAAAGTAAAAAAAATAAAAAAAAAATAACTGAACAACTTTAGACGTCCCTGAATTAAATTGGGGACGCTAAAAACAATTTAAATTTTTACTGACAGTCTTTATTTGTCATTTTTATACTACTTTTACACTCATCTTTCTCTTCCAATCGCCACAAACACAAGAAGAGTCACTACCACCACACCTTTTAACTCTTGCTTCTTCTTCTTTATATGCTCTTTTTACTTTTGCTTCTTCCTTTCTCTCTCTTCTTTTCATCTCCAGATCTGTTATGCTTTCTTACCATTTTTTATTATTTTATCCTTTTTCTCTTTTTTCTTCGGGTTTTCCTTCTATTTTATCTTCTAACTCGTGTTGTTATGGCTTATAGATCAGGACTCTGAAACATGCTTCATGACTACGTTCCCGCTGAGAAAACGAGGTTCATCTCTCCCTGTCGCTTTTCTCTATTCATTATTATGAGAAAATGAATTTCAATAATAGAAGGAGATAAGTTTTTTACAACTAATTCCTCTTATTTTTTTTCATCTTCTCCCTATGAGATTTCAACTTAGGAGTTATTATTGTGTAGATTTTGAATTTGGATTTCAGATACTAGATCTGTAATTTTATTGATGATGATCTGTAATTTCTGATTTTAAATACTGTTTAGTCTATATCTGTAATATAAACAATTTTTTTTAAAAAAAAGCACTTTAGACGTCCCCATTTTAAATTGGGGACGTCTAAAGTCTAGACTTTAAACGTCCTTTTATCTATGGACATTATTGCCAATATTTATTATGTCGCTCACATAGATGTCCCCTTGTTTTTAGACGTTAAAAGACCTAAAAAATGAACGTTAAAAATATTTTTTGTAGTAGTGCCAAAATACTTTAGAGTGTTTATTATATCTCAAAAAATAGTTGAGATGCTCAGCGCATTTTAACCAGTAAAAAAATCTCACCTCATTTTTAGGTGGCCCGATCGGCCAACTCTGTTGGGCTAGTAGTTAGTCATAGTAGGCCTAGGAAGTCTATTTTGTTATTTTTGAGACAACAAAGTAGCAAATATGATAATGCTTCAAGTAGGATTGTCAATACAAAAATATCTATGCTTAGTAAAAAAAGAGCTAATATTAAAACAGATTTTCAAATTATATATTTAATAAAGTATTTTAATTTAAAATAAATATAATTCCAAATACTTTTTTTAATTTTATTAATGAATCTGTGCATATATTTAATATATAAAAGGGAAAAAGACAAAAAAATACCATTAAAATTTGTAAAAGTTAAATAAGCATATTGAATTTTAATAATTCTAAAGGGGCTGATTTGAAATTTTGAAATGTTGCAAAATTTGAGAAATTACCTAACTATCATTAATTTTTTTTTTAAAAAAATCCTCAACCCCTTACCGGCTACCAGAGCTCCGACGCTAGTGCCCAACGGCGATGGTTGACACCGGAGCTCCTGTGACCATGCCGGCGATTAGTCACGGGAGTTTTGGTGAATATTATAATAACTTAAGTATCTATAATAACAACTTTAGTATCATTATTAACAATTCAAGCATTTGTATTAACAACTTTAGTCTGAAAAATTCAAAAAAAGATATTAACCACCGGGGCTCCGGTAAAGGTGATTAACAACTCAATTATCTATATTAACAACTTTAGTATCGCTATTAAGAACTCAAGAATAATTCTTTGACTAAAGTTGCTAATATAAATTCTTGAATTATTAATAGTGATACTAAAGTTGTTAATGACCTTCACTGGAGCTTCGGGTGCTAATATCTTTTTTTTTTAATTTTTTAGACTAAAGTTGTTAATACAGATACTTGAGTTGTTAATAGCCTTCACTGGAGCTCCGTCAGCCGATGGCCTGCAAGGGGTTGATGATTTTTTATTTTTTAAAAAAAGTAAAGGTAGTTAGGTAATTTTTTAAATTTTGCAATATTTCAAAATTCCAAATCAATCCTTTTAGAATTATTGAAATTCAATAGGGAAAATCGCTAGTAAATGCTAAATAAGCAAATTAATTGCTCTTTGCCACCAACACACATGGGGTACTGAACTTGCTTTAAAATTGAACTTAAAAAGACAAAAAAGCCCTTAGTTTGGCAAGAAGATTTTAGGTGGGAGGAAGAAGAAAGTGCAGAGCTTCTGAATCCCTTCTTCCTCTTCCATTTCCGACATTCTGTAGAAGTTCAGCGTCGTCTCCCCTCACTCGGCCGTCTCCTTGGCTTGTGTCCATTAGCAGTGTCGTCTTCGGCTATTCCTCCAGCGGCCGCCGTCTCGTTGGCTCGTGTCCTTCGGTAGTGTTGTCTTGGGCTGCTCCTCCAGCGGCCGCCGTCGGCCCCTAGTCCTCAATCGACTGTCGCTTGCTCCTTTAACCTAAGTGCCTCCTTTATTCACCTGATCTATTCCATACGTGCCCAATGGTCATCCACGCTATGTGCAAAGGATAAAGATCCATTATGTGCCAATGATCTGTCGTTTTGTGCAATTACTCTTCATTCATGTGCCAATATCTGTTTTGTGCAATTACTCTTCCTTGATGTGCAATTGATCTTCCATGTTGTGCACCTGATCTTCCGTTTTGTACAATTACTCTTTTATGATGTGCAATTGATCTTCCATTTTGTGCAACAGATCCTTTCCATACGTGCCCAATGGTCATCCACGCTATAAAAAAATCCATTCCACAAAATGGGAGATCAATTGCACATCATGGAAGAGTAATTGCATATGATAGAAGATCATTGTCACAATGGATCATCCTTTACACCATGAAAAAGATCTATTGCACAAAATGGGAGATCAATTGCATATAATAGAAGAGTAATTGCACAAAACGGAAGATCAGATGCACATCATGGAAGATCAATTGAACATAATGAAAGATTAATTACACAAAACAGAAGATCATTGGCACATCAAGGAAGAGTAATTGCACAAAATGACAGATCATTGGCACATAATGGATCTTCATCCTTTGCACATAACGTGGATGACCATTGGGCACGTATGGAAAAGATCCGTTGCACAAAACGTAAGATAAATTACAAATCAACGAAGAGTAATTGCATACAATGGAAGATCATTGGCATAATGGATCATCCTTTACACCATGGAAAAGATCAATTTCATAAAATAGGAGATCAATTACACATTATGGAAGAGTAATTGCACAAAATGGAAAATCGGATGCACATCATGGAAAATCAATTGAACATCATGAAAAATTAATTGTACAAAACGGAAAATCATTGGCACATGAAGGAAGAGTAATTGCACAAAACGATAGATCATTGGCACGTAATGGATCTTCATCCTTTGCACATAGCGTGGATGACCATTGGGCACGTATAGAAAAGATCAGGTGAATGAAGAAGGCATTTAGGTTGGAGGAGCAAGCGATGGTCGCTTGAGGACTAGGTGTCGGCGGCGGCCACTAGAGGAGCAGCCCGAGACAACATCGCCGAAGGACACGAGCCAAGGAGACAGCGGCAGTTGGAGGAGTAGCCGGAGACGACACTGCCGACGGACACAAGCCAAGGAGACAGCCGAGTGAGGGAAGACGATGCTGAACTTCTGCAGGATGCCGGAAATGGAAGAGGAAGAAGGGATTCAAAAGCTCTACACTTTCTCCTTCCTCCCGCCTAAAATCTTCTTATCAAACTAAGGGCTTTTTTGTCTTTTTAAGTTCAATTTTAATGCAAATTCAGTACCCCATGTGTGTTGGTGGCAAAGAGCAATTAATTTGCTTATTTAGTATTTACTAGCGATTTTCCCAATTCAATATACTTATTTGTCTTTTACCAATTTTAATTTATTGATATTTTTCTGTCTTTTTCCCAGTATAAAATTATGTGGTAATATCTAATAATAGATCAAAATTATTATGAAATTAATTTTAATGTAGTGGAAGATTTAGGGGTGCACCCCCCATAAAGAAAAAAAAATCTTTACTTCTGTATTAAATATTACAATATAAGTATGGATGTCCATAACCTTTTGAAGATTTGCCGTTTGGAATTCCATACTAAAAGCCATATAACATATAACATCAATGGTTTAGTGGGGTTTTCTATGATTAATGTACATAACTTACAAAAATTTACATTCTACAATTGCGTAGATTTACTCTTATTGTAATTCTTATAATGAAAGTTAAGAATTGGTCTCCGATAAATAGTAGGTATATATCTAATGTTATAAACTTGAAATAAAATAAAAATCACTCTCTTTTTATCCTCCAATTCTCTATTGGATTTCTTCATCTCATTCTCTCTAGTATTTTCTTTATTTTTACAACAACAACTTCTTCTTTTTCGAGACCTTGACTTCCTTGACAAATATGGAAAGAGACTTTTAAGTTACCCAAAATATATTTCTCGAACAATTACTCAAGTTATGTACTTATGTGAATAATTATTATTCATTGGACAATAAGTATTACACTAAAGTTATCTTGTACAGGGTTTTATTTTTTTCCGCGGTACAATAATTATTCTTTTTAATTTCCAAATTTATAAAAATAAAATCAAAATTTTAAATCTTTCAAATAAAATTCTATGCAAATCAATATCCCAGTGAACTTATTTTTTATCGCTATCTTTTTTTTTTGCCAACATTTTTTAATCGTTATCATTATCATTATTTAATTTATTATTATATATAGCAGGCTTTATATGGATCCACATTTCCAGCTTATAAAAAAGATGGATAAGAGAACGCTTATCACCCCAATTCTGGGTTTTTTTTAATTTTTTTTGAAAAATACTCTATAAATTAAAAATTAATTAGTTTAAGATATTAGGTGTTAAAAAAATATTTAAAATATTGGATACTATTAAAAAAATATTTTAGGATACTGGTATTATAAGAGAAATATTTTTAAATACAAAACTAAAAATTAATTAATTTCAGACATCGATTGATAAAAATATTTTAAAGTGTAATATATAAGTTAATTCAAATAAAAAATAAATAAATAAATGATTCCACCCTAAAACTGGGGGTGATGAGCATGCCCACTCATCTTTTTGATGAGTAGGGAATAAGGACCCGGCGATATATGCCTTCTTGTCCCTAGAAACTCTCGTCAGGTTCTCTTCCGAAACCGAGAACTTTCATCAGCTACCAAACTCGAGTACCTTTCTTGCCATCCAATGGCGTCTCTTGATTCCGACGTTCCAATGGTGCCTGCCGGCGACTCCGCCGGTCCTTCCTCCAAAAAGCCTAAGCGATTCGAGATCAAAAAGTGGAACGCCGTCTCTCTCTGGGCTTGGGGTACTGTCTTGAACCCTAACCCTAACTTTTTTCCCTCCTAATTGTCTTCTCCGATTCTCCTGTTTTATGTTTTAGATTATTGTGCATGGTATTGTGTATTTTGTTTTCGATTTGGCGCTCATCGAATTGTGATTACGCAGATATTGTTGTCGATAATTGTGCTATCTGCCGGAACCACATCATGGATCTTTGTAAGCATATCTCGAATCATTTTTCAATCGATGGATGCTCCGTTCGCTTGAACTAATTCCTTTTTTATGACTGCTTTAGGCATTGAATGCCAGGCCAACCAGGCGAGTGCCACCAGTGAGGAATGTACTGTCGCTTGGGGTATGTTCTAAAACCCTGTAACACCTCTTTCTTTAGTCTTCAATTAAATATGTAACTTTTTTCCCTTAGGATTTTGATATTAGTGGGACTTATGTTGTGCTCATGCTTCATAAAAATAATCGTGGATGCATTATGTGAAGGACTTAGTGATTAAGGTTTTAGGTGAACATTGGCAGATGATGCATATTATTGAAATTGCAGGCAAAATCCATAAACAACACTGCTAAAGCTAGAAGGATATTTCAGTAAAAAAAAAAAAAAAGAAGAATGCTAGAAGGATAAACCACTATTTATTGTCTTAAATGTTTCAATTGACATGTTGATTGGAGTCAGAATAATTGCATGATCGTTCCCTTTGATGTGAAACCTAAGAAAACATTCACAGAATTTTAAATTGTTGTTAGATCTGTCACTTCACATTCTCTGACTTTTCTCTACCTGAATGAATTTTGTGGTGAAACTAAGGGCATCTTACTTCTAAGTTACATCAAGACATAGTTTTTCTCTATGACTAGCTGTACGTATTTGTTGTGGAATTTGTGGTTGTCATGCCAATGACGTTGTGTATCAGTTTTTCTTGATATTCGTGGGTATGATTAAAGGTTCAAACTTTCTTATTTCGTCTGTATCTATAAATAAAAGCAGACTGATAAGATAAATTAATGTGTAATTGAAGGATCATAGTAAGCTTCATAGTTAACTCTCCTATGCCAAAGACGTTTTTTGTTGTGCTTCAAGATAAACTCATGTATCAGTTTGGTTGTGACATTTAAATATGCTTGAGAGGGATGAAACCAGAATAAAACTTGAAAAGGGGGTGTGGTAATGGAAATTTATAGCTAAGATAAGCATTAAAGGATATGAGTGAACAATTTTAAGAGGGGCAGATTTTGTAATTTTGTCAAACATAATATAAAATACATATATAATAGGGTTAAGGGGGAAAAATGCAATGGAAGTTTTCACCAATGAGCACCGAGAGTCTGAGATTTTTTGAGGGGGCAAATATACACTGGAAGTTGTAAAAACGTGGCATTTTTGCTCTCGCGTTAAAAACACTAACGGTCAAATGTTATTTGACCAAACTATGCTAAGTTGTCTTTGCCACATGGCATATTATGGCGTGTATTATTCCCCAATTATGCCATGTCGTCGTTGTCTTTGCTGCTTCTTCCAAACTTCCTTTCCTCTCTCTCGCCTTAAGAGCTCTTCTTCCTCTTCTTCTCATACTCCTCTTTATTGCAATCCTGCACCTCTCACCAACTTTTGAAGCCAAAAAAATTGCAGATTATACCAATCAATGGGCAGATCAACAAAAATCAAATAATAAAGGGCAGATAAAAAAAAATCTCCCCTTCATCATCATCAACGACAACATTCATGAACACCCCCAAAAATTAATAATCTGAAAAAATACACTCTCACCCCATTCTGTCCAAGCTTGTCGCCCCTGAAGAGGGAGGCTAGCACCATCGACAACGTCTCTTCCTTCTTTCCCCACAAAAGATGATGATGAAGCTTGAAGAAGAGCTGTCGAGTTAGAGCTCCCAATCGTGTTCTGGTCTTTCCGGTGTTGCTCAGATGGAGATGAACGAAACAAAGAAATTTGATGTGCAAAGCATTAGCTCGATTACTAAGAGACGATATAAATGAAATACCCTAATGTTTAATTGAGGAATTCAGCCTCACAGTCCCAAAGAAAAACAACACAAATATCCAAATAAAAAAACACTGTTGAGAAAATGCCAGGAAATAAGATCAAACTCACCACAGCCCAAGTCCAAGTCCTTGTTGAGGAAATGCAGTAGCAAATTTCACGTTTAAAAAGCACATAATCATAACATTAGCAATTGAAGAGTGTGCTTTAACCGAAAATCACAAATTATAAATAAAATTAACCAAAAAGTACCTTTACTCTTGAACTAGAACAACTGATCTAAAACTACTCACCCATCAAAGCAATGACTCAGTGAAATGTTTTTGCGATGCAAAATCATGTGTAGATTACGGATGAGAAATGCGAGGTAACCTTTGTATTTGAGGAGGCACAAGTAAGATCGTGTTTGCGGGCGGCGCAAAGGTTGGCGGAGGCATGGCGCAAAGAGAAGGGTCGAAAGCAAAAGCGTTAATGAAGAGGTCGTAAAGGAGGGTGGAGATGAGCGTGGGAGAGCAGAGGTTGTTGCTCAAGGGCAGGGATGGCGTTGTCGTAGTGGGTGGAGAATCAATGCTTGAGATAGAGAACTTTCGGATGCTTTGGGGATGGTGAGGGATTAAGGGCATGTTTGGTAATTCTTATTTTCAGTTTTATTTTGATGATGTGGCCTCATATGTGTAATCACAAGTGGTGTAATATCTTATGTGGCAAAGCCACATCAGCATAGTTTGGTCGAATATTAGTGTTTTTAACGGGAGGTCAAAAATGCCACATTTTTACAACCTTCAAGGCATTTTTATCCCATTGAAAACTGTCAGACACTCAGTGCCCATTGGTGAAAATTTCTGGGGCTTTTTGGCCCCTTAACCCTATATAATACGAATCTCCTCCCTCCTTGAGGGCAGGGGTCTTGCCCCTACAATGCAAAATGTAGGTCTATCTCTGGTGCTGGTGTAATTGTATATCCTGCAATTTTAACGTTAGCTGTTTTGCTTTAGCGAATGTAGGATGACTCTAAACTGTTGCTTTGGCTTCTTTTTTTCTCAACTCAGGGGTATGCAATCATGCTTTTCACTTCCATTGCATCAGCCGATGGCTTAAGACCCGTCAAGTTTGTCCTTTAGGTATGTGCCCAGTACTTCCACTTCTCTTTTCTGTGTTGACTAATATGAATTTATAGTTGGCTTTCTCACTTATTTGGTGTTTCTCTGTCGCTGCAGATAACAGTGAATGGGAGTTTCAGAAATATGGTCACTAGAACTTTGTCAGGCTTCTCGGACTCTTGGATCTGCTGCCTTACTTTTACTATAATATAGCAATGTCTGGGAAAGATTTTCGTTTTGTAGTTTTGAATAATTCTCTCTTTTGCTTGTTTACTAGAACTATTATAATTCTGAAAAAAAAAAAGACTTATATGACATTGAGGGAATTATTTGCATACAGTAGGCATCCATGTGATGTCCATGTGTTGTATTCGAGGGCAACGATGCTTGCCCGTTTTCCCTCCATCGCTGTACGGATTTTTAGGTTTAGATGGAGTTGGCTCAAGTGCTCATTTGTGATGATCCTCAGAATCTGGGAAGGTCCTGAATGAACCATTTTTACTTTTATATTTTCAATAAATAAATTTTTATTTTAGTAGTTACCAAATCTAAAATAAAGGAATTTTTTTTAAACCTTTCTGAGAAATGAACTTATCTATTAAAAATTATATTTCAAAAATTTCACAATTGTGCCAATATTTAATTTTATGCTCTAGTCCTATTAGGCTGTGGGGTATACAGAAGTTCCTGTTTTAGTTTTCATTAAATAGGCTAGAAATTTGTTGGCCAAAAAAAAAAAATAGGCTAGAAATTTTATAAAGGGAAAAGTAAGTTAAACATCTGTGTAATAATAAAAGAGTACGCTAAATATCGTGTGGAATAATAAAAGGGTGCTCTAAATATTGTCTTCAAAAGATGGGCTTCGGTTTCATTGCTAAACCTGGATATTCCAAGTTTGGGGATGGATGTAGAATTGAACCATTTTTTGCCAGGATTAGACTAAATATATTTTTAAATGAATTAATCCGTGAGAAAAGTTTTACTCCCGGCATTAATGCAATATTTTTTTAAATTTTAGTCAAATTAAAACACGATTTTAAATTCTTATTATCGTTTGCTTTGTTATAACTCATTAGTATCGCACCCACATGAAAGCAAACCCACTTAGTTATTTTGCAGTTTTTATTTGGAAAATTATTTTTTTTTTATTTAACAGTTTTTTTTGTTAGACATTAATAACTAGGATAGGGTAGAAACCAATATCATTTGACATTTTTAAATTTGAAGACGACAAGCGTTTTAAGAGGAAAAAAGCCTCGCTAGGCTGTTTTTTAATATTTATTTTCATTTTTTTCTTAATTAAAGCATATACTTGTTTTTTTATTGAAGAATATACACTTCTATTGTTTTATTAGAAAATTTATAGAGTAATAAAGACATGCACATATATTTTAATTAAATCCAGCAAAAATATTAAAATTTATATCCAAGCGGGAACTTTCCACTTCCCTTCAGTTCTTCATCCTTATCATTAGATCATCATTGAACATTGGGGTTTTCTCTGTGGACTAGAAAATGGGGACTCCCTCACCACCGAACTTTGGGGTAGCATGCTTGGACTAGAAAGGGCTTGAGATTGCAACTTTAAGGGACATCATAGTGACATACGATTCTAGTGAGGCTTTAATTTGTGCTTGATCCATGTTAAAGTTCTAGAGATGCATGAAGATCGGAATATTATACTAGAGATCAAGGAGATGCTGCAACAAGATTGGAGAGTTTATTTCAAACAAATTGACAAGGACGACAACGGTTTAGTTGATATGCTAGCTAAGAAGGCGCGAATGGACCTGTCATAGCTAGCACCCCTTCGATAGACTAGGTACACCAAGTACCCGGCACATCGAGTGCCTAGGGGGAAACTGGACTCAAAGAAATATAATCCCTCTCCTTGAGATTTTCTTTCACCTCCCCACGACTCGAACCCTCACCTTAGGGGTAAGTGTAAGAGTTTGGGTGCGGACTGTGACAATAAAAAGACACCTTTTTATGTAACAGCCCGAAACCACACACAGCACCCACGGCTGGCCAAGACTACACACAGCACCGGGCAGGATTTGTCCCTCCTTCACCCAACGGCCTGGCCAAGACTACACACAGCACTGGGCAGGATTTGTCCCTCCTTCACCCAACGGCGTAGGGATTTTCCTCTTAGGTACTCCTAATTTTCCCAAGAGTCGCCTCTCCAAGGATCGAAGGCTTGCACCGGGCAGGATTTGTCCCTCCTTCACCCAACGGCCTGGCCAAGACTACACACAGCACTGGGCAGGATTTGTCCCTCCTTCACCCAACGGCGTAGGGATTTTCCTCTTGGGTACTTCTAATTTTCCCAAGAGTCGCCTCTCCAAGGATCGAAGACTTAACCTGAGGGTCAAGTACAAACCTTATGTAATCCTTTATAACCAAGTGTGCTATAGCTAGAGCCGGGAAAACGGGCCGAGCCCGTCGGGCCGGCCCTTTTAGGCCCTGGCCCTTCAAGGGCCGGGCTTGTAAATTGTAGCATCAAAAAGAAGTCGGGCCTAAAAGGGCCGGCCCTGTAGGGCCTCGGGCTTAAAAGGGCCGGCCCTGGAGGGCCTCGGGCCGGCCCTTTAGGCCCGTTTATTTTTTTTATTTTTTTTACTTAGAAAGGAACCATGTTACATTTTTGAATTACCTTATTGAATCTATATGTCACTCTGTCCTCATATTGTATAGAGTATGATTTTTGAGTATATTGTTTTGTCTAATTGAATTATATTGTGATTTTTGAGTATATTGTTCTGCCTATTTAGACTAAAATCATATTATACACTATTCTGCCTGTTAGAGTATGATTTGTTATGGAGGTTGTGATTATTTGACTATTTGAACCTACTGTTTAAAGTGAAACACAATCAAATATCCTTGAAATTGATGATAGTGGCGAAGAAGGTGAAAATGATAGTCGTCATATTTATGTTGTTTAGAGGTTAGAGTATTTAGCTTATTACCTTCTTATACTTTAGCCTTTGTGTGAGTTATTTATGGACATGATTTTACCTTTGATTATACATTAGTAATTATGTTTGTTTGTTGCAAGAGACATGTTATTTAAACTTTAATGTTGACAACATTTATGTATTAAATTAGAACTTTAATCGTTGTTATTTACTAATTATATCTCTCTGGGGAAAATATGTAGGAAAAATAGTTAAATATTGTGAAAAGGATTTCCAGGCCCTGCGGGCCGGCCCTGGCCCTGATGCTCTCGGGCCGGGCCTTGAAAAACTGTAATTTTCCTGACCCCGAGCCCTTTAGGGCCGGCCCTGTTAGGCCCTGACCCGTCAAGGGCCGGCTCTGTAGGGCCGGGCCAGCCCTGATTCCCAGCTCTAGCTATAGCGCACTTGACGAAAGGAACGCACTCTCATACTTACCCCTAGGGTGAGGATTTGAGATGCCGGGAGGCGAAAGAAATGCACTCGAGGAGTGCAAATATCCTACCTACACCTAGTGCTGTGTGTAGTCTAGGGTAGGCCAGTGGTGAGAGCCACTGTTTGAGTTCACGCCCGATGATGTGTGTAGTCTGGGGTGTGACAGGACCACTTGAGTTGCATGTTATAAGGCTTGACAATTTAATTGTCTTAGGATGTTTGTCGGTTGTTAGTTAGATTTTCATTTTGTTTTGCTTTCCGTGGTATAAAAAAATGTTGAACTATTGATATTTAATATCTTGTAAAAAGTAAAAACTGTACAAAATATTTTAATATAAGTATAAATATATGAACTATTTAGATCAAATCTTAATGATTTAAATTAACTCATATATATATATATGTGTATATATATATATATATATCATTATTTGATATTATAATAATATTTTTATAGGGCTTTAAATCCTAACTGTTCTGATCTAATAGTGAGAATAAATAGGTGGAGGGTAAAGAAAGTGGAGGGTTCCCTCACAAGTCAGGTTATTTTTTGAACAACTTTCTAATTAAATCAATAGGCCTCGTTGGTGATTTGTTTGATGTTGTTAAAGGACCAAAATACTCATAGTTAAAAAAAAGTATTACTTCCCGCCTTTTGGTTTTCGCTTTCAGGCTTTATCATCAGTTCATTTTTATCTATGGTTGCCGTTCTCATCCTTAACATGAGCAGAAAGATTATGCTTTTTTTGGGCAAGTAACGATTTCTTGCCTGAGTTTTTGTTTTATCTTGCTTTTCAATTCTACAGAGAGAAATATGAAAACCCAAGAGATCTCTGATTTGTTAGAAACTTTAATATTACTCCCTCCGATCCTAATTATAGGACATATTTACTTAATTTTGAAGAAATTAAGGATAGTGGTTAAATTAGTTAATCATATTTATTTTCCTAAAATACCCTTATTTAAAATTTAAAATTTTATCCAATTGCGTTGATTCTCTGTTTTTTCTTATACCTCTCTTGCTTCACACATGATTTCTCCAAGCTCTCACATAATCCAGCGTCGTCAATCTCCCTAAACAACTTCCGATATACTCTTATTAAATTATTAATGTGTTTAATTATTATTGAGAAAGTATCAATAGGGGGGTATTTTAGAAAAAAAATTGATAAAAATTAAAAAATTTTCCTATAATTAGAATCAAGATCAACTTTCAAATGTTATGGTGTTATTTATAGCATGAGACTCGCATAATTCGCCCCATATTTATTATACTTTTAGCGCGAATCTACGTGTTGTGGATTGCCGGGCAAGCTGAAATTCACCTATTTAAATTTAAATTAAATAAATTACAAACTATATATTATAGATTAAGCTTAAGGCTGTGTTTGTTTCAGCGTTTTGAACAGTCAAAACGCACTTATTACGCAAGCCGAGAAAAAACTCCTCTCACATACTTACCTCGTATACCGTGAATCACGAATTATAAGCACTTATTGCCCAAAAATAAGCTCTTCCAAACAAGCACTAAGTTGTTTTCATATTTTCATAAGTCATGTAATTCAATTAACCACAAAATTTGAAAATATAAATATATAATATATTTTACAAAATCTTGCTATCATTATAAAGAAAAAAAAATTAATAAAGAAATCATATATGGAATAAGTTTTTAAACCTGAAATAAAGTTATGTTTAAATTAAATGCAAAAAACTTATTTTACACTTTTTTTTATTAAAATAAAAATTTGCAAAAAAAAAAAAAGTGAATTAGACTACACGTCAATGGCTAACTTATTGCCGGTGACGAGTTGAGTGGGGCAAGCAACTCGCGCCCGGCTTCTCTCCCTTACTTTCCCATCCCTTGCCTCTCCATAACCCAAAAATGACGTCGTTCTGCCTCTTAAAATTAGAACCCATCCAAACCAAGTTAAACCATGCGTTTCATGCATATTTCCTCCGTTCCTATTTCCTGTTTTCTGCTCTCCGTATATGCTTTCTCAATGTTCTTCTTCCTTAAGCGCGGGAAAGCCTGAAAATGCTGGAGGGAAAAACTGATCCATGCGTTTCATGCCCAATCAGTCCGAGTCCGATGCCTTTCTTAGTCTTCTTCCTCCTTGAGCACGGGAAAGCTTGAAAATGCTGGAGGGAAAAATTTGCAGAGACAATTTCCAGTGATAAAGGGCATTATGAGAACTGAATATTAAAGTTGGCCAATCAATGCAGCTTTGTAGCTCATTCTGTAGCTCGATTCCTTTCATTGTCACTGTTGGGATTTACTGTGAAAAACATTGAATCTATAATGGGCATGAAGCAGAGTGTATAACAGTAATGAAATTCCCATTTCATCTCTTTCCATCTTGTTGGTTAAATGTTTAAGTGTGTTTATTCTAAAGAATGTTGGATAAAAGAATAATGGTAGTTGATTTGTGTGTGTGTATGCTAAAGAAATCTATTGATTTTGCTGACAGTGATACTGCAAAATCTGTTATGAGCTGCGAAATCTGTATATGCTATTGCTTATATTTGTGTGTTTTCAAATGATGGGTATATGGTTTTATATTTAAAGTAATGAATGATGTTATTTTTGGGGGCCCAAAAAACAATTCCTATTGTGCGTGTGATTTTGCTGACAATGGGGCTACAAAATCTGTTATGAATATGGGTTGTTAAGTTTTTTTTTTTGTGTTAATTGTTTGTATATGCTATTGTTTATGTTTGTGTATTTTCAAATGATGGGGGTATGGTTTTATATTTAAAGTAATGAATGATATTATTTTCGGGGGCCAAAAAAAATTCCTATTGTGTGTGTAGTATTATACTTGGTCCTTAATATAAATTTCACTTTAAGCCCGGTATTATATTTTTTATTGTTTTGGTTATTTATTTATTAATTTACATTGGGTACATATTTTTTCAATTTTGCAGGAGGCTTCCAATATGGCTATAAATTTTGACTCCTAGACTTAATCTTGAATTTAATAATATTGATGAATCATGGGAATTTTGGAAAGAATATGGTAGGAAAATTGGCTTTGGTGTTCGAAGGCAAGGGGGCAACAAGAGTAAAAGGGATAAGTCATCATATACATGTTACCTATATGTGTGTAATAAAGAAGGAGTGAGAAAACCAGATAAACGAGATGTACAAACTAGAAAGCCCAGAGACGAGACAAGAACAGGATGTGAAGCTAGAATGAAAGTTAAGCAAGTAAATGGAAAATTCAAAGTAAGTGAAGTCTTTTTAGATCATAATCATCCTCTTCAACCTGCTAAAACTGTTCACCTTCTTGCATCGCATAGAGAAATAACACCAGCTCAATGTTATGAATTAGAAATTGCTGAAAAGGTTGGGATTGATCAAAAATCAGCATTCAATTTGCAGAGTCAATATGCAGGGGGTCGAGACAATTTGGGATATACAAGAGTTGATGTAAAAAATTATCTTAATTCAAGAAGGCAACGGGCCATAAAATGTGGTGAAGCTGGATGTATATTTCGTTATTTTGAGCAACAACTAGTAGAAAATCCATCTTTTTTCCATACTCACCAAATGGATTCAGAGGAGCAAGTGACGAATGTGTTCTGGGCTGATGCACGCATGTTGGTCGACTATGCTTGTTTTGGAGAAGTCATTTCACTAGACACAACTTATTATACAAATAATAACCATAGACCTCTTACAATTTTCTCTGGATTCAACTACTATAAAGGAGGGGTGATTTTTGGAGCAGCATTATTATATGATGAGACGGTTGAGACTTTCAAATGGCTATTTGAGATATTTTTGTATGCACACAAGAATATAAGGCCATTAACCGTTTTCACCGACCAAGATGCTGCTATGGCACGTGCATTAAAAGAAGTGATACCAGATATAAAACATGCCTTATGCACATGGCATATTTCAAGGAATGCAATGAAGCATCTTCCGAACTCAATGGTTAGTGATTTCAACCGCTGCATGTATAATTGTTGGGATGAAACAGAGTTTGCAGAACCATGGCAAACATTATTAGCAAAACCAGAAATGGTAGAAAACTCATGGTTGATGTCCATGTATAAAATAAAAGAGAAATGGACTTTATCTTATATGAAGAATTCAAGGACACTTTGTATGAGAAGCACACAAATTAGTGAGAGTGTGAATGCATCAGTCAAAAGTTGCACCAATGTTAAATTAGATATCAATCAATTCTTCAATCAATCTGAACAAGTTCTGGAGGACAAGAGCTATAACGAATTGAAAAGTGATTTTGAGGCGCGTGACAAGTTGCCAAGGTTGATATTGCAGAGTTCATGTATGCTTCATCAACTTTCTGATGTTTACACTTGACCTATTTTTGACTTGTTCCAACGTGAATATGATCTACGTGATGCTACATGTATCAAAGAAAGAAAAGAGAAAAAGAAAAATGAAGCTGAGGAAGATAGTGCCACGGTGTATGATTATGTTATCACCATGAATGATAAGAAAAGGGAGTATCAGTTGACATTTGATCCTTTAACAGAGACAATTACTTGTAGTTGCAAAAAGTTTGAGCGAGTGGGCATATTATGTTGTCATGCCTTAATAGTCTTGAATGAACGTGATGTCAAGTTAATCCCCCAAAAATATGTTATGAAGAGGTGGACAAGAGAAGCACGATGTGGTGTAGTGTATGATATCAAGGAGAAGCATATTGAAGTTGATCCTAAACTACAAAGATCAAATCGGTATAGACAATTATGCCCCTTGCTTGTTAAATTAGCAAGTGATGCATCAGAAAGTCCGGAAGCATTCTCTCTTGTCCATCAAGCTGTGTTGGAACTTAGTCAAAAAGTAACTGAGCTTCACATAAAACACTCACCAGATGACAGTAATGGTGTTAAGGATGGTACGGCGAATTGTGGCGATGGTAATGGTGGTGGCAAAGTTGTTGGGTTTAAAAAGAGATATAGTATAAAGATAAGTAAACGGATACAAAGTGGTATTGAAATGAGTCTAAGAAGGCGCAGAGCTAAGCCCTATACAAAACATTCTCAATCTTCACAGTCAGTTCCACCTGTATGGGTATACTTATGATCAATTTAGGTTTTTTTAAGATGCATATTAGTTGTTAATTTTTTTTGTTTTAAATGTTTTAGGGACAACATAATCAAGTTTAAAAGTCTAGCTTATCATCAGAAGTACATCATGATAACATTATGTTAGATAACTCTCAAGCTCTACCAAGTCAAATGACTTTTACAAATTTCTTGATGGTATGTCATTTTGTTGAATAACATAATCAACTACTTTACTAATCTAGAACATATATTGGCGACTTATATTGAGACATTGTTTTTATTTATTAATTGTAGGCACCACTTGACTGCGATGTCACATCGCTTGAAGCACTGGATTTCAGCCAAATATATAATACTGGTAATGATAAAGAATAATGATAATGGAAGAAAACAATTTAGTCACTTTTATTGATATTTGAATTTTTTTACATAGCATTGTCTCATCTCAAGACATTTGATAATTACAAGACTCTCACTATGCATTGATTAACATTATGCTATATAAATACAGGTTCAATGATTGACTCACATCCTCCAACGTGAAGTCTCCAATCCAGCTTATGTTGTACAGCTTATGACTTCTTTTGGGCTGCTCTCTTTTTGGTCAAGCAAACTCATCATTTTGTTCTTGAATTATATTCATGTCTTTTCAACTGATGTAATATGAGTTGGCTCTTTTTTTGTCAAGCTTGCTCATTGGTCAAGTAATCAACAATTAAACATAGCCAAGAAACAGTTATGTAACAAGTAGTAATGCAAGCTGTAATTAGTTCATTTGTTTGTGTTTAAGTTGTAATGTCAAGAAACAATCATGTAACATCTGCCAGAAGAAAGAGGCATATATATATATATACATATATATATATATATATTCAACTATTCATCTCAAACTAACAAAAAGATTCCTTTCCACTGAGCTTTCCTAAAATGCTTGAAAGTCCTAACTTCTATTTTATAGAACAAAGTATCAGACTATCAGAGCAACAGTTTCAGACTTCAAGGTTCCAAGTTAATAACATAATACTATTGCTATTTCCTGTACTCAATTATTCATTAACTGCATGACATTTGTAAATTGTTCTTCCAAAAGTATCAGATTATCAGAGCATTAATGATGGATTGTTTCAAACAAACTTGAAGGATGACATCCTTCCACTCAGCCTTGAACACACAAATTCCAGGCAATTTGAATTGGAACTAAGCAATAAGCATGATTGGAATGCATTTTTTACAAATAGAAATCACAGGTTCCTATGTATAACTCAATTAAGGCTCCAAACACAAACTAACTTGCAAATATATATACATGATGGATATCCCAGTATGAGAGACAAACGATATTGAGAAAAAGTATATCATAAACTTTTTGGTGGGAGGTTGATGCAGGCTTTCACCTTTTTCTTTGCTTAATTCATAGTTTGACGTAACAAGTAAAGGACATAATAACTAATAAACAACAAAGATGCATCAAAAGCAATTTTCACATACCTTGCACAACATGAAGGTTTTCTCCGCTTTTAGGATTCCATATTCTCATAGTTGCATTATCAGAACCAGTACATATTATTTTCCCTTCAGCACCAAATAAAGTATAAGCAAATGGAAAATTCAATGTGAACAATAACAACTAAAAAGGTAAAAAAAACGTGAATCAAGATGAAGAGCATTTACTACCATTAGGAGTGAAATCACCACATGTTACACTACCACCATAACCAGCAAATGTACTAAGAAAGGCACCTCTATCAGCATTCCACATCCAAACAATGCAATCCTCAGAACTAGCTAAAAGTAGGTGTCCTCTTAGATGCCACCTAAGCCATTGAAAGGTCACCATTTAACCAATTTAATTATTACTAGGGGCAGAGCAGCACAAAAAAAATGACATTCTTATCTCAATTCCCCCTCCAGGACCTTTCAGAGCGCCTCTTTGATTTCCTAATACATCCCAGATTTGAACAATTCCATCTAAGCTTCTTGATGCAAGTAACTGTCCATCATTGCTAAAAGCTAAACATGAATTATAAAAATCATGTTGAAACAACAAAATCTTGTATGAACATATGATGCATGACCTCAAAAAAAATTCAGGATAATGACATTATTAGCCGACAAATAAAATCTTCAACAGGAACAAAATTACACACAACAAAAACATTTTGAAGCAAATGCCCCAATAATCTCATGTTAAGAAAGACCTAAGTAATAAGTAGACGGTTCCCTGTTCCCTAGAATGTTAAATAAGAGAACTAAAATTATTTGAAATACTGAATTTTGAGTTAATAAATCAAGAGTTTGATGAGAATGAAGCTTAAGGTAAAACACAAATTAAAGGATAGAAATCTCACTAGAATGGCCAGTAAAGATGTTGCCGCCGAAGAACTCGATGCCCGATGGAGCATAGGTGGCTGCTGAAAGGAAGAATTGGTCGGTCGCCGCCGAACGGGAGAACTAGTCGTTGAGGGAGTGAACGTCACCGCCGAAGTGAGAATCGATGTCCGATAGCTCCTCTTTGTGGAAGACGTCGATGCTTCGTCACCAACCAAGGGCCTAGATTAAAAGAATTGGAGGGCTGGGATCTAATATTTAAGAGGCAGAACGACGTCGTTTTTGGGCAATGGAGAGGCAAGGGATGGGAAAGTAAGGGAGAGAAGCCAGACGCAAGCAACTCTTTACTTTTTTTTTGTTTTAGCTAGTTTCTTTCACTTCTTTATGCCCCGTTTGGTACAATGGAAGAGTTTTTAATGGAAGTGGAAGTAGAATTAGAAGTGGAACTAGGTTTTAAAGTATGTTTGGTATGACAATGGAAGTGGAGAATTATTTTAATTTAATATATGTATTTATAATTTAAAAAGACTGATATACCCTTATCTAAAAAAAATATCAGTCCAAACCCAAACATCAAAATCACTGTTCATCGTCACAGAAGCCATGCCTACCATCAAAAAATCACTATTCATCGTCACTGAAGTAACAATGCCACTGTCGCCGGAAATCATCCAACATCAAGGAGAAGGAGACAAAGGCCAAAAAATAATCAATCAAAAGTCATCAATAATCAATATAAAAAACTGAAGAAGGAGGGGATGACAAAGAGGGAGAAGAGGTCAAGGGGCCACAACTCGAAGAGGAGTTAAGTTGCAGATCGATGTCATTGTCACCGCCGTCACTGAGATCGCTGAGCAGTGGCTTCATGAGAGCGATGGTCCAATAAATCGAGGTCAGAGAAGATGATGAAGCAAAGAAGATGAAGCCAAAAATTTGCAACGGAGAAGACGAATTGAACCAAGGTCGCTATCGGCGATGCTGTCGTTGATGGTCATGGTTGTGTGGAAGAACCCATTGCTTCTCAATCTCAATCTGTTGCAACGTGCCATTGAACCAGTCTGTGAAGGTCGCTGTAAAAGAAGAATTTTAGATCTGGTTATGGGGCTCACATATTCAACAACATTTACCTGAGAGGGAGGTTGTGGTAGATTGAAGTGGGAGGAATGGCAGAGGTTGAATAAGAAGACGAAGACCATCGCAGGTAGAGGACCGTCGTCTGTCATTGTTGTCACCGGTAGAAGACTGTTGCCACTCGAGGAGGATGCTGGTTGCTTGCAGAGGCAAGGAGAAAGAGCAGAAGGGCAGAAGGGGAAATGGGACATGGGAACTGGAATCAGAACCAACTTCCACAGGGTGAGTGATGGAACTCACTTCCATCATTTTTTATGGAAGTGGGTTCCTTGAGGAATTCACCTCCCTTGCACCAAACATAGAAAAAAATGAGTTCCAATGCCACTTCCACTTCCTTCTTCTCAATTCTATTGTACCAAACGGAGCATTAGGGTTTCTCCGATGTTGCATATAACTACTTTTACTATAGTATAAGGACTGTTTATTTCTGTATTCTATTACACTTGTGAAGTTGTGATGGATTGGGAACCCGGAGTTAAGGATTTCAAGTCAGGAAAATACGATACTAATAATATTCATTTTGGATGCTCCAATAGAAAAGCACTTAAGAAAAAAAACAAAGACATTCACTAATAAAAGTAAAACAAGTGTATCCAATAAAAATACATCAATTGTACCTCCAAATTTCATGCAATATATTACAATTAAATTTAATAAAAAAACACAATAAACTTTGATGAGTTGATTAATCAAAGGAGCAGTCAGGGTGTTATCTACGAAATCGCTCTTATTCTTTGAAGTCATTTTCTAAATGAAACATCTTTCAAATAAGATTATTCCTAGCTAAACCTGAAAATATGTGTGTTAAAATTTAGAAAACTAAAAGACGGCGAAGGAAGTGATACAGATTTAAAATTTCTGGTTTTTTTAGAATAAAAAAAAACTACGTGAGCATACACACACACATGTAATTTAAATCAATTAGAATTCTATTAATAAGAGTGATTGGAGAAATATTAGAGTATTAGAGTGAAAGATGAAGAATTATGTATTATTGTCTCTTTGTTCCGACGCCGATCTGCCCCTTCCGGTGATTCTGTTATGCTTTTCCGTTGATATGCTTCGTTGGCATCTTGCTGCTGATCTTCGTTGGCGTCTTGCTGCTGATCTGGTTCTGTGGTGGTTATGTGGATCAGTGAGTTTGCTTTCCTTCGGGTGTTCTGGTCTGCTTTTCCATTGATATGCTTCGTTGGAGTCGTGGTGCTGATCTGGAGCTGCGGTGAAGTTGCTTCAGTCCGCCTGATTCTGTCGTGCTTCTGATCTGCGTTGGCAATCTTATATTCCTGCGCTTCTGTAGTCTGTTTGTCGTGTGGTTCTGGGAATTTTATGTAACTCTGTTTTCTGTTGGCTTGCTTCTCTTCTGTCGTTGCTATAAGTCTGTTGTTCTGTGGTTCTGTTGTTCTGGATTTGAAAAGGATAAAGGAGGACTTTGTTATAATGTTCTCTTGCCGCAGCCTCCTTTTTGACGGCTTGGGGCTGCGGCTGGGGAAAGTGTCAGTGGTCTACTGTATTTTACGCTTAAGTTTCTTTAAACAGAGTGCAAGTGATGAGTGAAAGGGGGAGAGATCGAAGCCGAGAGAGAATGAATTCATCTCAAAGAGTAGAGAAGATTGAGATCTTGGAGCGGAATACGAAGAAAATTCGTGATGATGATGTAGAATTCATAAATAAACAATCTTTAGCCCCACGGGTAGAGGATTGGATGAGTGATGATATTATTGGAGAGGACTCCAATACACCAGAGATGCCTAAAAGGTCATACAAGGATGCATGCACTGAGGATCAGACATTAGAGGATGTTTCAGATGAAGAAGATGATTAGTGGAAAGGGGATGGTTGGAAGTCACGAATTGAGGTAGAAATGACGCAAAAGGGACCAAATATTATTGTGTCTTCAGAATTTAAGAAGAAACTAGCAAGGAAATGGTCGACATCGTTGATCGTTAGACTTCTTGGAAGGATGGTGCGGGAGGATCAACTGGGTCGCAAGCTACAACAACTGTGGGGACGTAGAAGGGAAGTCGAAACTATTGAGATCAGTTCCGGGTATTTTCTGGTACGTATGACTAATAAGGAGGATTATGATTTTGCGTTGACAGGTGGCCCTTGGTTATACATGGATCATTATCTAGCTGTACAACCATGGAAATCAGAGTTCGATCCTGATGCTGGCGAGGTCGCTAAGATTGCAGCATGGGTAAGAATTCCTAAGTTTCCTGTTGATTTTTATGACAAAGGTATTTTATATATGGTGGGTAACCAAATTGGACGGGTTTTGAAAGTGGATACAAATACTCTTCAGCAAACCAAAGGGCGTTTTGCTCGTATATGTGTTGAGATCGATTTAAATGCGCCTTTACTCCCGTCTTTGTTAATAAATGGGAAAGAAAAGAAGATTGTTTATGAGGGTTTGCATTTGATTTGCTTCTCATGTGGGAGATATGGTCATGATACTGAACATTGCCCTAATAATCAAACGAAAAGTACGTCAGAGTCGTCATGTATGGTGAACCCGTCGGTTTCTACAGATACAACACCGGAGCATATTGATGGAATGTATGGTGAGTGGATGGTGGCGCCACGTAGGAGAAGGGGTCAATGGATCTCGAATGCAGGGAACAATAATAACGGGCGAGAGTCCAGGCGTGATTTTCGTTCTCGAAATATGGGAGGAGGATCACGTTTTGAGGCTCTTACTGCTGAAGATATGGGAACTAATGATGGAGGTCATGGTGACAGCATAAATCAAGAGAAGTTTCGTGCTAATTCAAAGATAGGAGATAGATCGCGTGAATCAAAGGTTAAATCTGGTCAATTATCTGAATCGAATAAAGGGAGTAAAGGGAATAATGGATCGGATATTTTAAATGTAGGGAGAAATGGTAGAATTTCTGATGCTGTGAATAATGTTGGCCTCTTAAAAAAGTTGAATAAACCACGGGTGATCCAGGCAGATAAGAAGAAGGGGATTGAAGAAGGAGCTTCCCAGAGATCTCATTTGTTGAATTCTCATCTGTCAACTCAAGAATCTGGACCGTCGAGTATTTCGAGTGGGGAGGTGGGGTCAAAAACAAAAAATAATGCTATAAAAATTAATGCCTTTACCCCCACTATCCGTATACAAGCATCCAATCCTCTTGACCCAGGAGCAGGAGGAGGAGAATCTATTGAAACTCGAATTAATCTGCTTGGAGGCATTGATGACGTGATGATGCATGGTGTTGATTCAGTGCAGGAGGGTCATATGCCTCAATAATGCCTGGTTTGGTTGAGTTCTTATTCTTTTCTATTAAGTTTTTAATGATTATTATGACTTGGAATACCCGGGGTGCCAGTGGTACCTCTTTTTGCAGGTTAATTAGCGATGTTGTGGTCAGGCATAATGTTAATTTTTTTGCTTTGCTAGAACCTAGACAGGTTGGGATGAAAGCGAAGCTCATTACTAGGAAGTTGGGTTGGACGAATATGCACATTGTTGAAGCACGAGGATTTAGTGGAGGTATATGGCTGTTCTGGGACTCTACTTTATCTTTCTCTGTGACTTCGTCAGGTAATCAATTTATTCATGGAATAGTAAATAAAGGCTCAACCGATGAGTGGTCGCTTACAGTGGTTTATGGCCATCCAAATATGGTTATTAGACGCCAGCTTTGGCAATCTCTTGAGGATATTCAACAGTTGGTTGTTGGAGGATGGGTAGTAATTGGAGACTTTAATGCTGTTTCCTGTCCTGAAGAACTCTGGAATAAAAATCATAGGGTCAATACTGGTATTGATAGGTCATACCGAAATTGGCTTTTGGATAGTAATTTAATTGATATTGGTTTTACTGGTCCTCAATTTACTTGGGGCAATTTGACTAGCCAGAGCAGAATAGACAGAGTATGGGTGAATAACAGCTGGTTTATAAATAACCCTAATGCCACTGTTACATATCTGCCAAAATATAAATCCGATCATTGTCCGGTGTTGCTTGATACTGAGTCCCATGTTCTTACGGCTAAGAATCGGAGGCCTTTTAGATTTTTTGCCCCTTGGGTTATGCATGATGAATTCAAGAAATTTGTAGAATCTCATTGGGGGGTGGAAGATGATTGGTGCGGATCTGTTAAACAGTTTACTGAGGATTTGAGGCTTTGGAACAAGGAGGTCTTCGGTGACATCTCTTATATGAAAGACAGATTATATAAAAGATTAGATGGGATTAATGCAAAGACGGCTTCGGGAGGTATCTCGCAGCATCTTGAGAAGTTACGAGGGGAGCTATGGGGTGAGCTTGAGAAGCTCTTGGCAAAGGAAGAAGTCATGTGGATTCAATACTCTCGGGCTAACTGGTATGTGGATGGGGATAGAAACACTAGATATTTCCATTCTGTGGCTAATGGGAGACGGAGAAGGAATAAAATAGAGGCCTTGAGACTTGACTCTGGGGAGTGGACATATGATGCAGCGGAAATTATGCGAATGGGAAGCCAATTTCTTGAAAATTTGTATAAAGAGACTTACATATATAATGGATCATTGGTATTCAGATGCTCTTATCCTGATATTGACAATGTGAATTTGTGTAGCCTGGGGAGATCGGTTGCAGATCACGAGATTAAACAAGCTTTGTTTGATATGGGTCCCCTTAAAGCGCCAAGACCTGACGGTTTCAATCCGTTATTTTACCAGAGCCCATGGGAAACCATGGGAACATCTGTTATTAGCTTAGTGAAAAGAGTTTTTGATGATCCTATGTGGATTCGGCATATCAATAGTACTCAAATAGTACTCATAGCTAAAGTGGACCATCCAGAGACAATTCATGATTTTCGACCCATAAGTCTTTGCAATGTTGTGTACAAGATAATTACGAAAATTATATCAAATAGACTAAAGGCTGTCATGCCTTTAGTAATAGCCCCGAACCAGTGCAGTTTTGTTAAAGGGCGTCAGAGCTCGGACAATATTATCCTAGCTCAGGAGATCATTCACTCTATGAAGTCTTTAAAAAGGAAGAAGGGATTCATGGCAATTAAAATTGATCTGGAGAAGGCTTATGACCGTGTTAGATGGGGTTTTATAACCGATTGTTTAAGGGAACTCAAGATCCCTGAATATCTCCTTAAAGTTATCAATGCTTGTATGTCGACATCTAAAATGCAACTGCTTTGGAATGGAGAGGCTAATAATATGTTTTGTCCTTCCCGTGGTGTTCGACAGGGTGACCCAATATCACCGTACCTTTTTGTTATTATGACGGAAAGGTTGGGGCATCTTGTCCAAACGGCAGTGGAAGAGGGTGACTGGCAGCCATTTAGGCTATCCAAATGAGGTACTCCTATCTCTCATCTCTTTTTTGCTGATGATCTATTTTTGTTTGCAGAAGCAGATCTAGATCACGCAGGGATTGTGAAGGCCATTCTGGATGATTTTTGCGACATTTCAGGACAGAAAGTAAATACTGGAAAGTCAAGAATTTATTTCTCAAGGAATGTTAACCACATCAGGTGCAAAGAAATCAGTGATTTCTTGAATTTTACTCCGACGTCGGATCTAGGGAAATATTTGGGAATGCCTTTATTACATAAAAGGACCTCAAAGGAAACGTATAATTTTCTCCTGAATAAAATGGATGCTCGTCTGGCTAATTGGAAATCCAACATGTTATCCATAGCCACCAGACATACCCTAATATCTTCTGTAATGTCGGCTATGCCATCTTATGCTATGCAGACAGTGCCTCTTCCTTTGGGGACTTGTGATCAAATTGATAAACGATGTCGTAACTTTCTCTGGGGGAGTAGCTCGGCCAACAGAAAGCCTCATCTAGTTTCCTGGGATTTGGTGTGTGCTCGAAAAGAGGATGGAGGCTTGGGTCTCAGGAAGGCTCGTTACTAAAACCAGGCTTTCATGATGAAGCTTGGATGGAGTATGATTAATAAACGTGACTCGTTATGGGTCAGGTTTTTGCGAGAAAAGTATAAAGCTGGCGATGATATTATTCCCAAAGTTCAGAAACGTCGGTCGGAGTCTAGTACGTGGAAGGGTATTTGTAAAAGTTGGGAGAAGATCACATATAGCATAGCATGGAGAGTCACCGATGGCAGGAACATTTCTTTCTGGAAGGATGTTTGGGTTCCACATTTGGATAAGCTTAACAGTTTAGCAACCCGAGCATTACCACGAGATGTTACTGAGTGGAGAGTAGCTGATTGTATTACTCCCTCCGGACAATGGGATATGAGCAAGTTTGATTATCTACTTCCAGGATATGTATGTACAGCTATCAGACGTGTCAATATCTGTCAGTTAAAAGGGCAAGATTTCCCTATATGGAGATGGTCTTCTGATGGAATATTTTCCTTAAGCTCTGCTTATAAATATCTATGGGTACACCGGGGCCTCACGCTAAATACCGGTGGAGATGTCTTTGGAAGATGAAGGTCCCTCAAAGGTATCGTACTTTTTTGTGGCTGTGTCTTCACGGGCGTTTAATGACAAACATGGTACGGTTCCAGCGTGGTTGTCATCCCACGGGTAATTGTGAAATTTGCTATAATTCACGTGAGTCAATTCTTCACGTTCTTCGAGATTGCCCGGTAGCTTATGAGTTTTGGTATGGTTTTTTACCGCTGACTTGGCATGAGCTGTTTTTTGGCATGTTGGATACGAATGATTGGTTTGCATCATGTATAGGGAGAAAAGACATATTTCAGGGATTTGAGTTTCGTCTTTGGTTTATCGTTCTATGCTAATATATCTGGTTAGCTCGTAATGAACGTTGTTTTAACAACATATCTTGGAGTAGTACGGCCATTTTAGCCCGTGCTCGTGCTTGTTTAGCATGGGGAAATATAAACTTGATTCGAAATTATAATGAGGAAGGAGGTCGTCTTTATTGGAAGCCACCACCTATTGGATGGGTCAAGATTAATACTGATGGATCCAGGAGTGAAAACTTAGGGAAGTGTACTTGTGGAAGTGTGTTGCGGGATCACAATGGTGATTTTTTGCTAGGATTTATGTATCGGATTGGCCATGGGACGGTGGTCTCCGCTGAGGCTTGGGGTGTATTGTGGGGACTCAAGCTTGCATGGGATAGAGGATACAGAAAAATTCTTATTAAGAGTGATTGTAGTGAAATCATAGAACTTATTCAAGCCAAGGTGTCTCAGGAACATCCAGATTTTAACCTTATCATGGAAGTTCGCACGTTGATGGACAGAGATTGGGAAGTGGAGATGCTTCATTGTAATCGAGATGTTAACACAGTTGCTGATGCTATGGCAAAGGAAGCTTGGAATATGGCGATGGATCTCCATATCACCAACTCGCCCCCTACAGCTATTATGAGCTTGTTATTGAATGATAATAATAGTTTTAGACTGTTTGTTGACTCAGGAGGATAATTCCTGAGGTTATTGTTGTTTTCCATGTACTATCAAAAAAAAAGAAGAAGAGCAATATGCTCATACAGTTGTTGGGACCCAATTGAGTTACTACTAATCTATCATCTCTTGAAGGTGATAACCCTATTTGGTGACTTGAAAGAGACTTCTCCCTCTGAAGGACCCCAAGTTATTCTCTCTTTTAATATAGCAAGTATTATCTCTAATCCTAAATATAAGACAAAATTAATTTTTTTGAAGAAATTAAGGAAGCTAATTAAATTAACTTAGAGTATTTATGTTTATTTTTTTTCCTCTAAACTAATTAGCTTGACCAATAAACTGATATATAATTTAAAGATACACAACAAATGATATGATTAAGTAATTTATTTAGCTTCCTCAATTTCCAAAAAAAATCAATTTTATCTTATATTTAGGATCGGAGAGAGTATTTTAATATTCTAACACTCAACACATTAACTGTGACATTTTATACAAGACTTGAGTCACTCAACTAACCAACCAATACATCTTATACTTCTAACATATCTCTTTAGCGCCCGGGGGTTTTCTTAATTCGTCCATTACTTGTTATCTATCTAAACAGAATCACAAATCTCACTTGGCTTCTCTGTTTCTTGCTCAGGAAGTTGATCAATGAAAATGATGATTGTATGTCAACACTCGTTTCTATTTCGATATTCGAAGAGTAGTAAAGACGGAATTCAATGGGCATACAGAAAAATACAGTTATACTGATAGAAATATTAATTAAATTAACTTAGAGTATTTATATTTATATTTTTTTTCTAAACTAATTAGCTTGACCAATAAACTGATATATAATTTAAAGATACACAATAAATGATATGATTAAGTAATTTATTTAACTTCCTCAATCTCCAAAAAAAATCAACTTTATCTTATATTTAGGGCCGGAGAAAGTATTTTAATATTCTAACACTCAACACATTAACTGTGACATTTTATACAAGACTTGAGTCACTCAACTAACCAACCAATACATCTTATACTTCTAACATATCTCATTAGCGCCCGGGGGTTTTCTTAATTCTTCCATTACTTGTTATCTATCTAAACAGAATCACAAATCTCACTTGGCTTCTCTGTTTCTTGCTCAGGAAGTTGATCAATGAAAATGATGATTTTATGTCAACACCCATTTCCATTTCGATATTCGAAGAGTAAAAAAGACGGAATTCAATGGGCATACAGAAAAGTATAGTTATACTGATAGAAATATTTGTTTACAATACTGATATCATTCGTCGACGAAATACAGAAAATATAGCGGAAGTTTTAATATTTACAAATTTCACCAAAATATCAAGACATAGACTAATTATAACCACGATCTTGTCTTTGCCTCGAGACACTTGCCGTTCACTTTCCGGCATCTACGTCTTTTCCCTTTGCCCCACTGGCACCCACTGAGGTGTTTATTGAAAAATAGGGTGAGATTCCGAAGAATCCCCGTAGAGACATAATATCGTTTATAGAAAATGCGAAAAGTAAATATGACATGCGCCAAAGTATGCACAAATTAATGAATAATATAAACACATCATCATCATCATGTATATATGAGTAGGGCCCAGCCCCACAATCTACACCGGTTAGACTTCTGCCAACTCCCAGTGTAAGTGCACCTCTGGCACTAACTGCCCCTCTCTAGGCAAATCAAGTTGATTAATAAAGTGCATTTACAAAACAATGGCATCCACACAATCACATAAATTATGGCATAGTGTATGAAGGATAATGTCCCTACCTCAATGCTTTATAATCCTCTATTTAATGGTGTCTCGTAAAGCGTGATCCCGATGTCCGACTCGGTCCTAAAATATTAAATGTACAAGAAATAGGTCATAACCTATCCAAGTATCATTTTAGACTCTTCCATAGTGTTTATTGTGGTTATATTAGTTTATGCTGAAAATTTACATAAATGCCCTCGGAACCTCGGCCCTGCCCCGCCGTACCCGGCCGGATGGCACGTTTTACCAAAATTTTGACCAAAGCTATTTTGACTTATTTTCGCCCATGGAATCCATTTCCGGGCTCAAAATTACCAAAGTCAGTGTCAAATTACGAAAATGCCCTTGACAGCCCCTATTTAGGGATTTCATTAGTGTTTTCGTAAGTATGCTTTTTCGGCCTCTATCGGAAAAATGTCCAACTGTAACCCCACCTATTTTTTCCCACTGAATTTAATGGAACCATTTATTTCATGAAAATCCAGCTCCAACCCCGTGAAACAGTGCTGGTCGAAATATTCAAGAAAATGGAAAAAAAATATAGTTTTGTGTTCTAGCTTCCAAAACTTGTATTTTTCCACTTCTATTCCCTTATTAAATTACTTAAGCACATCTTAACCATGATTTAAAGAAATTTGGGCAGCATAACCCCTTAGGATTAGCACTTGCCAAATTTATAAACTCAACAAAATAATCAAATCCAACCATAATCATCTACAACAACCACATACTAGCATAATTTTAGGATTTATAAAGTTACCTTCTTGAGTTCTTGAAATTTCTCTCTCTAGGATTCCTCCTCTTGCTCTCCTTAAGCTCAAGATTTGCTTGCTAAACCATGGATTTCATGGAAAGGAAGATATTAGAGAAGAGTTTATGGAAGATTAGAAGGAAAAAGCTTAAAAAAATCTCCACTTAGCTTAATCCTTCTCTTCTTCCTTCTCTCTAGAGCATGAAGCTTTCCTTAAGCTTTTCTCTCTCTTCTTTCTTGTTGCAAGTGTTGAAAATGAAGGCAAGAGAAAGATGAAGCCCTGCTTCATAAATATCTCCCATTTTCCTCTTAATTAATGAATGATAGGAAAATAAATTATGACATAAGCCTTGTACTTGAGTTTATCCTCTTCCAACTTGTGTCATAAGCCTCCAATTGCAATTGAACCAATTCTCCTCCATTTGGTTAGCCCAAAAATGTCCTAAGGGATCTTCATGCACACCATTTGGTCTTTCATTCCATTAATCAAACTACATATGTCAAGAAATCATATTTTAATCCAATTTCCACATGTGCTCATATCTTAGTAATTCATATTTAATTGTTTGGCATTAGATGATGCCACTTGGCATGTTTATGAGCCAAGTAATTATTTTCCCATCCTATTTCCTTATTCCACAATTCTTAATTTATTCCATTAAGAATATTCAATTTATACATTTTCCTTGATTAATTGAAATCAACTCCAATTAATTGAAAAATAATTAATCTTAGGCTAAATTGGCAAAATTATGATTTTGCCATCATCTTTGTAATCTAATTCAATTCTTGAATCAATTTGCCCATTTCTTTATGAACATGAATATTTCAAAATTCATAAGATCCAAATTTCATAAATATTCACCATTTCATTGAATTTCTCAATTAATTATAATACTCCCTCCGGTCCTAATTATAGGACATATTTACCTAACTTTGGAGAAATTAAAGATAGTAGTTAAATTAGTTAATTTTATTGATTTTCCAAAAATGCCCTTATTTAATAGGGGTGATTTAGGAATATTACATGAGTCTACCATGAGGCAATCAAACCATTATCTAAAGCAATGGGGGTATTTTGGAAACAAATTGACAAAAATTAAATTTTTATCCTATAATTAGGACCAAGATCAACTTCCAAATATTGTCCTATAATTAGGACCGGAGGGAGTATATTTTTGATGAATATAAAATTTAAGGTATTACATTTTACACTAAGAACTAGAGATGTCGATCTACTGAAACGATGTTCTTAGTCAGACAAGTGTAGAGGCAATATTCATATTGAAGAATTCAATCTTCTCTTTCCGTGGAACTATTAGGCAAAAGAAGGAGGAGGAAAGAAAGAGATAAGATAACTCACCCCAGCTATTCATGGTGGCCCTAGGAAGTCTAATTTGTTATTTTTGAGATAATAAAGTAGCTAGAGTAATATTCAAACAAATTTTCAAATTATATATTTTATAAAATATTTTAATTAGAAATAAATATCATTCTAAAGACGTTTTTATTTTTAATTTTAATTTTAATATAGTTATACATATATTTAAAATATAAAATAGTGCTATAATATATCAAAATTATTAGCATATAGCCCAATTTTTTTTTGTTACATATGATATTTCCTTGTTGAAATCTCATAAATAATACTATTATTAATATTCATAAATACAACCAATGTATCTAGGAAATTACTAAAATTGGAATAAGATTCTTGAAACAATGAAACCCATTACTTATTTATATCTTTTTATCTTTTATTTGAATAAAATTGTCTTGTTATTAAAATAAAAAGCTACGGGTAATGTAGTGGAAGATTCAGGGGAGCGCCTCTAGGCTCCTGGAAAAAAAAAATACTTCCTCCGGTTCTAATTATAAGATAAAGTTGATTGTGTTTTAGAGAAATTAAGGAAACTAATTAAATTACTTTAAAGTATTTTTATTTTTATTTTTTTCTTCAAAATAATTAGTTTAACTAATAAATTAATATATAATCTAAGGATACATAATATATGATATAATTAAATAACTTATTTAATTTCCTTAATTTCTAAAAAAAATCAATTTTATCTTATATTTAAAACTGGAAGTAGTATTTTTTTGAAACCTTGACTTCCTTTACAAATATGGTAGAGCCTTTTAAGTTACCCAAAATATATTTCTAGATCAATTACTTTGTACGTGTGTGAATAAATTATTCCTTTTAATTTCCAAATTTTTGTTACTCTGCCTTTTATCATATAAAAATACAATTAATTTTAAATATTTCAGATAAAATTCTATTTAAATCAATATATTAGTGAATTTATTTTTGATCGTTATCTTTTTTAGCCAAGAATTTGTTATCGTTATCATTATTATTATTATTATTATTATTATTATTATTATTACATACAGGGTTCTATATTTTTTCATTGTACAATAATTATTCCTTTTGATTTTCAAACTGTTGTTACCTTTTATCGTATAAAAATAAAATCAAAATTTTAAAAATTTCAGCTAAAATTCTATGCCTGCTAAAAAAAGGATAAAATTCTATGTAAATCAGTGAATTTATTTTTTATCGTTTTTTTTTTTGCCAACATTTTTTATCGTTATCGTTATCATTTCATTATTTAATTTATTATTACATATCGCCTATAGGCCTATATATACCCTTCAGGTCCCCGCAAACTCTCATCAACTGCCAAATTCAAAAATTTCGTCATGTTCTGGAATTTAGAACTCCGAGAAACAAAGAGTACTACTTTTCTTGCCGTTGATTCCGACGTTCTAATGGTTCCTGCTGCAGACTCCGCCGGTCCTTCCTCGAAAAAGCCTAAGCGATTCGAGATCAAAAAGTGGAACGCCGTCGCTCTGTGGGCCTGGGGTACTGCCTTGAACCCTCACCCTAACTTTTTTCCCTCCTAATTGTGTTCTCCGATTCTCCTGTTTAATGTTTTAGATTATTGTGCATGGTATTGTATATTTTGTTTTTGATTTGGCGCTCATCGAATTGTGATTACGCAGATATTGTTGTCGATAATTGTGCCATCTGCCGGAACCACATCATGGATCTTTGTAAGTATATCTGGAATCATTTTTCAATCGATGGGTGCTCCGTTCGCTTGAACTAATTCGTTTTTTATGACTGCTTTAGGCATTGAATGCCAGGCCAACCAGGCGAGTGCCACCAGTGAGGAATGTACTGTCGCTTGGGGTATGTTCTAAAACCCTGTAACACCTTGTTCTTTAGTCTTCAATTAAAGATGGAACTTTGTTCTCTTAGGATTTGTTCTTTACCCCAATTGATGCTCCTTGATGAACGAGAGTGAATAAAGGAATTAAGGAAGATGACCAAGGTGTTTTAAAAAATGCATATCATATTAACTAATTTAACCAACTTTCTTAATCTAATCAAATCAAATGAATATGTCTTAATACCCGAGGAATAGTAATTAAGGTTTTAGGCATATATAATACTACTTGTAAGACTCTTCTCCCTCCCTCTCATGGGCAGGGGACTTGCCCCCTACAATGCAAAATGTAGGTCTATCTCTGGTGCTGGTGTAATTGTATATCCTGTGTATTTTAACTTTAGTTGTGTTGCTTTAGCAAATGTAGGAAGACTCTAAACTGTGGCTTTTGCCTTTTTTTTTTCCTGCAAAACAGGGGTATGCAATCATGCTTTTCACTTCCATTGCATCAGCCGTTGGCTTAAGACCCGTCAAGTTTGTCCTTTAGGTATGTGCCCAGTACTTCCACTTCTCTTTTATGTGTTGACTAACATGATTTTATGGTTGGTTTTTTTCATCTCTTTGGTGTTTCTCTGTTTCTGCAGATAACAGTGAATGGGAGTTTCAGAAATATGGCCACTAGAACTTTGTCAAGCTCCTTGGACCCTTGGATCATCTGCTGCCTCATTTTTACTTTAACATAGTAGTAGTGTCTAGGAAAGATTTTCGTTTTGTAGCTCTGAATAATATCTTCTTTTGCTTGTTTACTGGATTTATTATGATTCTGATGACTTGTATTGACATTGAGGGAATTCTTTGCATACAGTAGGCATCCTCGTGATGTCCATTGTTATATACTGGAGAGAACCTTTGCTTCTTCATTTTCCCTCCCATCTCTGTACATAGTTGGTGATTAACACCACAATCCTTTATATGTTCAATAAATTTCTTTTAGTAGTTACAGAATCTAAGGTAAGGTACGAGTACTTTTTATCACCTCTCGAAAAAATGAAATTAACGGTTAAAAATTATATTTTGAAAATTTCAAAAATTTTGGCAATATGCTACAGTCAGTTGCATCATTCGTTTCAATTGGTTCATTGCTAAACATCCATATTCTAAGGGTCCGCATTCTGTGCTCATCACAATTATGAACAACTAATTTCTCACCATTATGATGTTTAAATTTTGATCTAAATAGTTTAAATTTAAAATTTGTAATATTTGATTTTTTAAATGATAAATTCATTTTTATTAGAAGTGATGGTTATAAGCTTATCTTTATTTTTAATTCTGCATATAATAAAATAAAATATATTTAAAATGTAAAAATTTAATTACATTTATATAGTTAAAAATCAATCTAATGATAAAATGGGTGATGAGTACACTGCGCTCTTGTGTTCCAAGCTCCAGGATGGGGTAGAATTGAACTAATTTTTTTTAAAACAAGATTGGAATAAATATATTTTTAAATGAATTAGTATGTAATACTATTTTCAATTCCAGTCAAATTAAAACACGACTTCAAATTCTTAAACTATAATACACAAATGGATTGAAATATAATTTGAAAGATAATGTACATGCTGGACTTACCCGTATTTTTATGTTTTAAAAGCAAGAAGAATATGTGATAATAAAAATTATTAAATACTTCCTCAGCTCTTTAACATGGATAGATTAATGAAGTGAAACAAATTGGTTGATTTTTGACAAGTATCACATAATATCATATTTGGATCATCCCTGACTCATATAGACATAATCTCTCTAAAATATCCGATCCTCATCAGCCCTCTTTGCAAATTAAAATTTTCTCAATTTTAATAATTTTAATAGTTTATGTTTATTTATTTTTTAATAATAAATTTTTATAAAAATATTTTTTATAACATATTTTATAAAAGTATTACATCTAAATCATTCATTTTTAATTTAACGGTGGGATGAGATTTTAAAAGGAAAACGAGGGAAAGAGGGATTATGAGAGCATTGGAATCCAAAATATCTTTATTACGTCTAGTATAAGTTAGGTTAAACATTTAAAATATAATGAATATATTAGTTTATAAGTTAGGTGAGTTAGTTTGGGAGAGAATCATATACATAAAAGATAAAATGGTTAGATGTTATATTTTAGATCAAAATCTAATCTAACTAACTTTTTATATTAAGGATAGAAAGTAATAACAATTAACAATAAAAAGACTATTACTTTTAATACTTTATGAAGTAGATTTGAATTTATTTTCTGACTCTTTGGTTTGATACCTAGAATACAGATTTAAAGAGAAAAAACTATTTCTATAATGTTCATAACAAAAACAAAGTCACTTTTTAAAAAAACATGAAAGAGCCAGAGTCTGCTTGTTTCTGTTTTCTATTATTTTTTTGAAACAGTTTCATAAAATTGTTTTTAAAAATAAGTTTTGAAAATAAAAAAAAATCTATTTGAATAGTTATTTAAAAAAAATATGTTTTTGAAATGACATTATTGAAAAAAAAAAAATGTTTTAACAAATTGTTTTAAAACAACTTATTAAAAATTGTTTTCTAACCAAGTTTTATTATTTTATTATTTTTTTAAAAACTGTTTTTAAAAACAGAAAAAATGCTCTATTTTCATTCCTTTTTTTTTCTTTTTTCTTTTTTTGTTCTCCAATCATGAGAGTGTATTCACCCTCATTTTTTTTCCAATACGTCAATTAAGCTCTCTCATTTGAGTTTTAATTATATAATGTCAATTATATGATATTAATATTGATACATGAGAAAATTAATTTTTTTGGTCCTTTAACTTTTAATTCAGTTATCATCCAGTCCCTCGAGAATGTCTCAGTGCAACTTAGTCCTTAACCTTTTAACTCGGTTAAACTTAGTACTTAATAAATTTCTATTTAATAAATTAATCCTTACAATGCATAACCCCCATGAGTTATCACCTAATCATTCTATATTGGATTGGTAATGGTACTTCAATGTATTAGGACATGTTTGAGTTAGTGTTCAAGAAGTACATTCACGTAAATCGAAATAAAACTCCTCTCACATATTTGTTTTGTACACCGTAAATCAAGTTGTAAAAGTAGCTTCCACTGTTAACCCAAACAGACGCGTAAAGTGCTTAAAAGTAGATATTTCTGTAGGACAAAACTCATGAATATCCAAATAAATCACAAATTAGAGTACATGAATTTTCCCATATCAATAGCGGAAGACTTATAAGAATTACCTCTCACCATTGCTAAGCTTTAATCGAATGGAGAACTTATGAATCCTGATGAAAGAGAGCTGTAAAAGAATTGAAGACTGAATATGATTGTCAGGTCTCTTTCTGACTGGCTGTGAGGCACAGCGATGGCAACTGGATTAAGAGCCGTCGCCAGTCAGGAAACCTCAAATGAGCAGATTAGGTTTTTCCTTGTACGCTCAATTTAGACGGCTGTAAACTTAATTGTGTATTTTCCACCATTAGAAAAATCACATTAATAGCCAATAACCCTAATCATGAATTGGGCCTAAATCTGACTAACGGGTCACATTCTGGATATTTTAATTAATTACCTAATTAATAACTAATAATAATTATAATATATATTAAAATATCTAACATTCTCCCACTTGCCCCGTAACTAACGTCAGTTGCCCTATTCAGATTAAGGCTATGCTGCAAGAATCATGACGATAATTCCCCTTAAGTCGAGTATTATCTTCCATGTATTACGTAGCAGCACCCTTACTTAATGGGTTAAAACTTTATGAATAAACCTTAAATGTTTATTCCGTTCCTTCTTAAATGTCTGTCAATCTCAATAACTAGGTATCAATATGAGACAACAAACTCCAACTTGAATTTCATCATTTATCAATACCTTATTTAGATCACTCAGTGTGATCCAAGTCACAAATAAGGTATTAGATCCTTCAATGTCTCTAAATGCATGTAATTCATTTAAGGATTTATACTTTATGTGTTTTTGACCTATTGACTTTATGGTCACACGACATCCTTAATGGGTTTAAATTAATTTAAAACCACATGATGAAATTCTTTAACCGGCAATCTTATAACTTGCCTCCAATAAAGACTAGATTAAGCAATTCATGGTGGAACTAAGCAATCAGTGACTACTTAGCAATCTTGTACTCCTCCATAATGCAATTTGTTTAGTAAACGTAAAGATGCATCACAATGTTAACCATTTTATAGTTAACACATCATACTAAACTAAACAAATCTAATCATTCTCTTATATGTAGAGCATGAGACTTAATGTACATTTTATAATGTACTTAATGACCTGCAGCTTTTCAATTATTATTCAAGCAAGAATATGCTTGATAATCCTCCTAAAGTTTCCTTGTAATGGCATTGCCAGTTTGTGTATACATTCAAGCAAGCCTGCACCTATGAAACTGGATTAGAAGGAATACAATGATATATATATATATATATTAGAGACATGTGGGCAATCTAATTGTATTTTCAAAACAACTACCATCAATCCATAAATGTTTAAATACATGTGATCATAGGTTTCTTATGATATTCTTAAGCATTTTGAGAACAGTTTCCTTATGTATTCTAATAGAATACTACAATTAACATAATCCTATCACAAATTTAAACAATGATGATTTTGTTATGTGTAACACTTTATGTCAAAATTCACAAGCATTGAGTAAATCATCATTTTGTTCAATATAGATTATTCAACTCCCACTAATCTAGTGATATAAATAGTATTATGATGCTTTCAACATTATCATGTATCTGATTGCATCATAACACATCATTCACCACTAATGTGAAACATGCGCGTGAGGACAGTTTCTCAATTTTGCTAACTGAATTCTCCTCATAATTTATGTGGCCTTTCTTTTAATTCACACACATATCTCCTTGTTACTATAATGGAAAGATGCTAATGGAATTTAGGGTCGTTCTCATTGTTTATGCTCTAGTCAGATTACTTGAAATACAGGATATATAGTTGGTAGCAATTGCCAAATTTAAATTATCATTTGGTCTTAACCCAATCTGCTAACAGATTGAAGTTGTATAATAAGAGCATCATCTATCAATTTAGAATATCCCTTGCTTGTTTCGGGATATTTTTCCTAATAATTGATAGAGTCCTTAATGTTGATGCTTCTTATTTCAAGCTTGACCAATTGAGAATTTCAGAACTTCATTATGTTTCACATCTATCTCAAGGAGAAGAGTATCATGTAAAACCAATGTTCCATCATGATTAGAGGTTACAATCTGTTATATGTGATCATCCTGAATGAGTTTGACCACTCCCACTAATCATACCATTTCTTAATAATTTGGCATTCCAAAATTACTACACAACTTCTAAAATGGAAAGGATAGCTCAATAGAATTCCCAAGATCTCTTTGCATCTTTACCAAAATATGCAGTCTTAATCTTTAGGATGTTTTCCATCCACACTCTTTCATTTATAAGACAATTCTATATAAACTGAGCTTCCAACTTTCAGATTTTTAAAAGGGTTTAAACATAATTTTGTTGGAAACTCATTTAAGATATAAAGTTATCTTGAGTGTATTCTTTAAGAGGAAAACATATAGGCTAAATTACTATCCTTAACCATGTACCCATCATGTCATCCATCTCTTCTAATTGACTTCAATATATTAATCTGTTTACCAGATTAAATTACCCACTTCTACTTTATATTTATCTAAAAGTGTCAAATGACACTACTTAATTATAAAGCAAAAGATATCCAGATATTTGAAGAGTCAACTAAATCAGGATGAACTATTTCATCTGTTATAACAAAATCAATGGCAAGTGTATATCTACTACTGTCTCCAATCAAGCCACTAATCATAGACAGATTAAACTTGATATATCTATTGCTTTATGGTTTTAGGGTTGGTAGCTTGATGGTCCTCATTTAAAATCTTATACTTTTCTAAAAAGGAGCAAAACTTATATATACACATTTACAATGAATACTTAATATCCATTGATGTATTCATGAAAATGAGTAATAATTCATGAGATAATAAACAGAAGATCATTGGCCCAAAAAAAAAAATAAACAGAAGATCTTTTCCAACAAGATTAATGGAGACATCTTACCCTATGATGGAGAATCACTTAATAGTCAACAAAACAATGCAATAACATTTATAAGAATTTCTAAATATGTCCCTCAGCCTATCAACAACCATTGACTTTATTCCATTCTTTATGTACTTATAATAACCAGCTTTTAACTGAGATTACTTTATTGAGACAATAATATTATCTCATTTCTCATGCTAGCATTATAAATACTAGAACTTTTCTTAATGTCAATTTTGTCCCAATGGCAGAAGTTCTCCTTATAGGTTTAATTGTCTCTAATAAATTATATCAAACTAAATAATTGAACAGATAACAATCATGCTGCAAAGTCAAAATTAAATCACGCTTACAAAATTACTATAAGAGGCAAGCAACCATCGCATATAGGTGTATGTTTACCAATGTAAATCATACAATTATAAATTCGTATAACTAAAGTCTATCTGTGGGCAAAGACATTAGCATAGCATGAATTTATCTCAAATTGGTGAAACTGGAATGCAATTATATATATCCTCTAATACCTGTGGGCTACTTAGAAAATATAATGTTGTTCCATTCCACCCTAATTAAAACTATGATTATAATTATCTACCTGTGGGCAAAGATTAATTATAACCACACATTTAATTACAATTGATGTCTTTAAATCTTTGAGTGATGTATTTTATTTAGTAGAACAAAATAGAGTGTATGTGCCTAGTGAGGATGCTGTGGCTACTCCTTAATTCTACATACTCATCACAAAGATATCACATTATTATGTATACTAATTGTACATATGAACATAATTTAATATGGTAAAACCTTATGTGATTACCTATGCATATAATATGTGTATAAGGATGCTGTAGCTATTCCTTAAACAAATACTTATACTAATCACTAATATCAAATATATACAATTTAAATACCATGTATGTATACACAATGTCAATGGGAACCCTAATTAATTAATTTAATCAACTTCTGAAGATTGATAATTTAAAATCCATATGTGATTATATATGCATGTTGTAAGAGGGCGTTGTAGCTACCACTCTAACACACAAGTTAATCATAAATATCAATCATATGCATTTAAATTCTGTATATGCACAGCTTTATGGAGGATTTAACCAATTAATTTAATCAACATATTTGACTAAATACAGTCCTCCCACTTTGATTAAATTAATATTACCCATTAAATAAAGTTGATATTTTAAAAACATATAAGTGATTATTTACACATGCAACAGAGGATACTGTGGCTAATCCTCAAGATGCATGTTAATCACAAATACCAACCTTGTGCATTTAAATTCTAAATATGCACAAATCTTTAATGAGAATTTATTTAATAGATTAATTTAATCAACAAAATGTGACTAAATAATCAACAAAAATAAATTCTCCCACTATTTTGTGCATCCAAATTAAAACTAATATATGCACATCTTGATAGAGGGATTAATTAATTAAGTTGATCAACAAAGTACCTAGATAATTAATTAGAAACCCTCCCACTATTTTATGCATCCAAAAAATTGTTTAAAAAATTAATTTTGACACTTTTCAATTTAAATTAAGCTTTACAAAATTCGAAGATTTGGATAATTGTCTAAAATTGATTTTTCATATTTTTAGGCAATTAAACAACTCATAGAAACTTTTTTTTTTTGTAAATTTTCCAGAATATGAAAAATGTCAAAATTAGCTTTTCTTAATTTAAACAATTAAATGTGACATAGTCAAAATTATACATAAAACAGAAGTTAATTTAATTAACAGTGAGCAAAAGGTTTACTTAATCCAAAATTCATTTCTGGAAATTAAAAGTTCTCTGGTCCAGGTGTTTAAAACGTAACTAGGCCCATAAATGTTGCGAAAAATGCCACTGTTACAAAAAATTAACATGAAAAACTCATAGTATAAATGTTCTTAATTATTTAAGAACCCAGGTAGGGGCCCAAAACGCAGGCTATCTTTGATTAGGAAATAAACTTTAATTCCCAAGTCCACTTAAATGTTTCGGCCTAGAAGCTAACAAAAGGGAATAAAAAAAAATGAAAAAGACTTTCTGTCACGGCCCAGTTGCATCAACGGCCCAAAATGAAATACCATAAAAACTGCAAACACCTCAGGCCCAGAAACGAGTCGGCCCATCGTGTTGAATTAATGAAATGGTGTGTTTCATTATGGGCTAAAACGACGTCGTTCTTGATGGCAAGAGAAGACCCAGTCATGATGCAAAACGACGTCGCTCTGCTCGTCTTCCCTAAGCTCTTGGATAACCTACTCGACCCACTTCTTTAGCTCAACCCGGAGGTAGACCTCAATGGAGCCGTGATTTCAGGTAGCACTCCGGCGATCCTGATCGACCTCAAAAAGCGACGATCTCAGCGACGGTGTTCTCGGACAAGCATACGCTAATACGATCTCTCACAATGATCTCACAAAAAACTCGATAATCAAAATCAAAATTTGAGTTTTGAATCAAAATTTCAGATTGCTTCGTTCTCACTATGAAAGCGGCGATGGTGATGATCTATCTAGCCATAATCTCTCGGACGTTATGAAATCAAACGAAAAACAAAATCAACCGGATTGATTTCAAAACTGAAGCAAAAAGAAAATCGGTGGTTCCGACGGCATTACCACGACGAAGCAATAACTCTAATCATTTCGCAAGCAACCATAAAACTGAGAAGAACAGTCACAAATTCGAAACATACAAGTATGATAATCGAAAGGCAAGGCATGAAATCGAAACCGAGATGCGATTTCGGACCCTCTGATGAAGGAGCGACGAGATCATCGAAGAGCAGAAAAGCTCTTCTCGTGTCCCTTTTACCCGAAATCAAGCGAAACTTTCGAAAAAACCCAGATTTGAAACCAGATTATCATCAATCAAAAGAGATCAGATTTCTTTGTTTTTTTTTTTGAAAACCTTCCAGAATCGAGACCCCAGATTCATCGACGAACATGATTTACAGAGACAGTCTATGAGCAAAATATGAAAATCCATATATATTGAAAGATTGATCATAAAGCATCTAATCGGATCCTTCGAGACTGTATGAAGGCGATAATGATTCCTTCGAGAAGAAAACAAATCCTCTCATTCCATTAATCCGAAAACAATTTAATATTACTGGCAAAAAAAAAAAGAAAACAATTTAATATAGTAAACAATTTATTAATAATAAATTAAAAAAAATTAGATGAATTAATTTTCAGCAATAGTATAATCCATCCACTTAAGAAATCTGATCTCAAATCCAAGTTACATACTTAGATAATCCCCGATCAAAGAGTAGAAGGCAGAGGATCAGAAAGCGTGGCTCTGATACCACATGTAGGACAAAACTCATGAATACTCAAATAAAATTTCAAATTAGAGTACATGAATTTTCCTATATCAATAGCGGAAGACTTATAAGAATTACCTCTCACCATTGCTAAGTTTTGATCGAATGGAGAACTCATGAATCCTGATGAAAGAGAGCTGCAAAAGAATTGAAGACAGGATATGATTGTCAGGTCTCTTTCTGACTGGTTGTGAGGCACAGCGATGGCAACTGGATTAAGAGCCGTGGCCAGTCAATAAACCTCAAATAAGCATATTAGGTTTTTCAATTCAGACGGCTGTAAACTTAATTGTGTATTTTCCACCATCAGAAAAACCACATTAATACCCAATAACCCTAATCATGAATTGGGCCTAAATCTGACTAACGGGCCACATTCTAGATATTTTAATTAATTACCTAATTAATAACTAATAATAATTATAATATATATTAAAATATCTAACAATTTCTAGATGAGAAACGATTGAGTAAGACTAATTTATCAAATAAAAATTTATTAAGAATTGAGTTTTAACCAAGTTAAAAACTAAAAAATTGAATCACACATAATGTTTAAGGGACTGAGTCAGAACTCAGTTAAAAGTTGAAGGGTTAAAAGATTAATTTTTTCTCCATATAATATTAATTAATATTCATAATATTAATTATTAAATTGTGATTTGTTTGTTTTTTAATCCAGTAATTTGTGATTTGGTAATATTAAGTCGAGGCACCAAACATGCCTATTAATTAAAATGGCTACCACAGATATTCTTAATTATTTTACTACCGATACGTTGAGGTCATTGGTCCGGAAATGGCAAACTTTGATAGAAGCTCATGTGGATGTGAAGACCACTGATAATTATACCTTGAGAATGTTCTGCATTGGATTTACCAAGAGACGTGCAAACCAGGTGAAGAGGACCTGCTATGCACAGTCAAGCCAGATCAGACAGGTAACATTGCTGGATTGTTTGTAAGATGAAATCGCAATCATTGCTTGCAACTCACATAAAAAATTTGTACTTGCTTTTTGCTTTAAATTACTGATCAAGTAACAATCGAAATTTAATGGGTGTGAATTATTTGCTGTCATTGCTCTTTGTTTTGCATACTCCTACGTTTCTTGTGATTTTGCTTCTGAATTTGACTATTTGAAGATTGCAATGCACATTATATTTTTTATTTTTTCAGATCCGCCGGAAGATGAGAGAAATCATGACAAATCAAGCCACATCCTGTGATTTGAAATAGTTGGTCCGCAAGTTCATTCCAGAAATGATTGGCAAAGGGATTGAGAAGGCAACATCCAGCATTTACCCTCTACAAAACGTGTTCATCAGAAAAGTCAAGATTTTGAAAGCTCCCAAGTTTGATCTTGGAAAACTGATGGAGGTATCTCTCCTTGGTTAAATTTCCTCTTGATATATGTTCAAATAATGCAGCAATAAACTTAAATATAGAAACCAGCTGACCTGAATAGTTACAGCTACTGCTTCAGCCTTCACATTTGATTCCAGTACTTCAGATGGTCCTCTACTTCATGATTAATCAATCTTTCTCAATTTTGTAGCTCTTTGTAATAGAAGCTGTAATTCTTCAATAAAAATGGCTAGGGGGTGAAATTTCTCTACTATGTGATCATTATTAGTGAATGGATGAAAACTTGAACAGTGGTCTGATTTTTGATGTGATGCCTTTGCTCTTCTTCTACCTGTAGGTTCATGGTGATTATTCAGAAGATGTTGGTGTGAAGGTACACAGACCTGCAGATGAAACAATGGCCCACGCGACAACCGAAGTTGTTGGAGCTGGATTGAATGACAATGCTTCTTTGGTTTTTGATTTAGAAGTTGTAGCTTCACTAAAGTTTAGTTTTATACCAAAGTCCAGTTTTTGTTATTTACTCTGATACAGCAGTTCTGTATTGAGATTGAATAAGAAACAAGTTGGGAACCCTCAATTTTTGTTCACAATTTGATCTTTCTTTTACTAAGCTTAATTCTGAGAGATTTGTTTAATTTGATTATGCCTTTGAAAATGGTTTTCATGGATCCTGTTGAATGTGGCTAAGGTGAGGCAAATGTAATTTTGCAAAAACTTGAGTTTGGAATTGAAGTTCTTGTAAGAATATGACAATTGAATATTTTTAACAACTTAGTTATAAATCAAGAAAAACAATTCAGTGTGATTTTATTGGAACATGTTTGACCTGTGGCACCCATGCGTGACTGACTAGATAGCTAGCTAGCATCCAAAGCAGCAGCCGCAGAAGAAGCCATTGTAGTATAATCTCCAGAACCGTCTTGATCAGAGATACATAAATTGATTTACAGGTAGAAACCTTAACCACTCCACATGGGCATGGCCAGAAGCCCAGAAGTATAGTATAATTAATCTCAGGCTCGAGGGCAAAACTATATAATTAATGTCAGGCTTAGAAGCTTGTTTCTATACAGGTAGTCATCTAGCCAGGCAACGATCGGGGCAGTGAAAAAAATCGATGAAGAACACAAGCAAAAATCAGCGAAATACAAAATTACTACCGATCATAGCAGAGTTATAAATATAAACTTGAACTCTGAACTGTCTCTCTTCAGTCCTCACAACGTAGTTGGGGGCAAGAGAGAAGACTACTCAGATTTCTTGGATTGTACTTTCACCTGATCTCTCACAATGTTATGCTCCAAGATCAATTCGATAATTCAAAAATTGTTTCACTGTCAGTGCAACTCCATCTCTATAATATGTCACACAGCACAACTTTTTTCAGAAGTTAAACTATTATTACCATAATAAAGTGGTTTAGTATTAGCAGAACAAACTTCACCCCTTATTGTCTGTGATGATAAAGCTTAATTTCACTGGCTAAAATAAGAATTCATATGCTAGTTATACTATCAAACATTCCAAAGTCAAGAAAAATAGTTACAACAATCTGCCTCTAGTTTGTCTCTACCTTAGTCCTCTTTAGTTGAAGTCCTGGAACATCCACAAAAACGGAATTTGAGGCGCCTTTTGCCACTTTTCTTGCGAAGGTGAATAAAGTCCCTCAGCAGAACATCTGTTTTTCCAGAAAACCTGCTTTTCCCTTTGCTTGTCTTCTCATCAGACAATTTCAGCAAAACATATTGGATGTTCTGCACCTCAAACTGCAATCTCCCTATATGTTCAGAACCTCTTCGCGCCTGCTCGGTTATTCTTTTTCTGTTGGTGTGTGCACCATTTTCCAACTCCATTGAAGTCTCCCTGGCCAAAGGTGATGAACTCTCTTCAATATCTCTAGTCAACCGATCATTGAGGTCCACTAATTGTGACACAGCTTCGTCTACTTCTTCTATTTGTCTTTTGACTGTCTCAGATTTAACATTATTGCCCTTCTTGCTTCTCTTACTTGTCTCCACATTCTTTTTCAAGTCTTGCACAGTTAACTTCAGCATGTTTAATTTCTGAGCATCAGAGGCAAGTCTCTCCAAGATCTTTCTGCTCTTGCTATCTTGATTTCTCTCTCTCGAAGTTTTTGATAACTCTAGTTTGTCAACACCCAATTCCTTCTCAACCTCCAGTTCTGAAGAGGAATTTTGGTATCTACCAGAACTGTTTGACTCATGGCATGTGCTTACACCGTCCACTGGAGAAACATCCTGTCTCTTTGCTTCACTGCGCTGTTCTGCCGCTTCCCATAACTCAAGCATCTGGTCATCAGTCCCTCGGCTCCTACTACCATTTCCTCTCTTGCAATTCTTAGAGATTGGACTGTCTGAGACTTGATCAAGCGGAATGTCTTTCATCAAAGAACCATCTTCATATTTTGGTTTCTGTGACTTGAGATCATCTACAGAGTCATCCCTATATTCCATCACAACTTTTCTGATGTCATTTACTAGATATGGAGCAGATTTTGACTTTGGGTATCTGGTCATTTGTGTTGGAGCTTCTGCTTCAACGTTGGACACGGTAGTCAGGCTCTTCTCAACAGGTCTCTCAAATTCATCCTCCATTACCTTTTCAACCTCTCTAATTCTTGTCTGTATTTTCAGCAAATCTGAAACCCCATCTTGTAATGGTGTCAAAGTCTTCTCATTCTCTTCTGATCCTTGACAGCTGAGCAGTTTAGGACAAATTACAACCTCTTCATCCTGGACAATCATTCATGAAAAGCGAAGGTAAGTAGAATATACATCTATAAATTGTATAAACTCAAACATTTGACAAGAAAAAAGGAGAGGGTAAACACAATGATGAGGTTGAAAGAATGTTACCTGTTGTTTTCTGTTGCCTTCCACAGAAAATTTCATGGTCCGATGAAGAGCAGTGTATTCTAATGATGCAAAATCCTCTTTCAAAGAAGTAATAACTGGAGTATATGCAGATAACTGGCCCTTCAGCCCTTGAATTTCACTTTCCAGCTGACCAATATTATCTCTCATGCATTCAATCTCCAGGCTTTTTGCAGTGCTTTCATCTTGAAGTATCGTGCAAACACCCGTGAGTTCATTTACTCTATTTTCAAATAATGCTTCACTGATGGATGAAATCTGAAGATCGAAATAGAATGTTGCAGCTTCAGCCTCCCAAAGTTCAGATTCATTTATTTTCTCCAGAAGCTCTGAATTCAGAGATTCTTCCCTGGCCCTCTGTTGCTCAACTTGCTGTCGTAATAATTCAATCTCAGACAGGAAATTTCTGTTTGCTACATTGAGATGCTCAAATTCCTTTTTCTGATTCAAGCATTCTTCTGATATTTCAAGAACCTGCTTCTCTAGATTTTCCTTGATCAGTCTTGATTCTTGGCATTCCATCTTCAGTTCTTCAACACATCTGCAAAGCTCTGTATTCACGGTCTCTGCCGCCTTCAGCTTCTGTTCCATTTCTGATATCTCTGCTTCTTTCTTCTTGAGAAGCTCCTCGGCTTTTTCAATTTGATGACACAAATGATTGTTTACGTCTTTAGCTTCCTGCAGTTCTTCATCCATCCTCTCTACTGTGTCATTCAAGTACTCATTATCTGCTGCTTTCAGCACCAACTTTTCATGCATCACACCCACCTGCTGCTTGAGGTCACTGCTTAGATGATGAAGAATGTTTAGATGTTCACCAAGTGCTTCATTCTCCAAGTGCTTCTCGGCAGCAAAGCTCTGATAAACCACATTGAGGCTGCTTAGAGTCAGTGCCTCGTGGAGGATTTCACTGCACTCATTGTCAGAAATGGAAATTGCATTTTTGAGATCCAAAAAACTCTCAACCAATGAAGTATTCTCCTCAAGTGCCATGCCATTTTCCTCCTGCAGAACCAAATTTGTTCCTTGCAAGTCCAATAGCTCCACATGAAGATCTTCCAAACTGGACTTCAACATATTCTCCTTTTCCTCTCCCTTGGTCACTTCATCCCTTAAATTACTGTTCATCTCCAGAAGTCGAAGTTTATCCTTCTGCAAAATTTCATGCTGCTCTCTCAGGATGTTGAATTCCTGCTCCAGGGTCTTTTTCTTGGACTCCAGTTCTGCTCCCTCAGATTGCAATTGACAAAGTAGAGTTAAGAGGACAGAGTTCTCTACCAGCATCTGCTGCTTCTCATCTTGGCTTTTCACAAGAGAACTTTTCAACCCCTCAATATTATCCAAAATATGAAGTATATGCTTTTCCTCCTGCTTCATCAGTTTGCCATTCCCATCATCATAATCAATTCGAAGAGCCCCACATGCTTGATGAATCCCCATTCTCAACTTCCTAATTTCATCCAGCAAGAACTCTATTTCCATCTGTTGCTCAAGATTTTCACATTCCAACTCAGAGACGACTTTATCAGAAAACTTTGATGCCTCAACACGTTTTTCACATTCAACTAACAAGGCCATGTTCTTCTGCTCCAGGTCTTCCACAAACCTCTGTAAAATGGATATCTCAAGCTGAGCATTTACAGCCTTATCAAGTTCTTCTTCAAATTCTATCTTCGCCAACCGGCGTTCCTCTTGTAGCAGACGGACAAGGTTCTCCAAATTAGTTAGTCGAGCCTCGCTTGAATGTTTTTGACTTGCATGATCATCTTTTTCCACCAAAAATGAAGCACGAAGTTCTTCAACCTGATTGATTGTGCTTTCTTTGTCCCTCTCCACATCAGCATGTTTTTCTTCTAATGTTGCAAACCTTGTTTCCAAATTACCAAGTCTTGCTTCTACACTTTCCAATTGAGATACCAGAAGGCTTCTTTCATTTTGAAGATTGGACTTCTCCTTATTCAGTAACTTGCAGAATTCTTCCAAGCTATTAGATTTAGCCCTCAAACCTTCAAGCTCAACGCTCGCATCAGACAGGGACTTCTCCAGTAAGATATTCTTTTCCAACAACTTGTTCATACTTTCAGTGATATTTTGTAACTGCGAAAATAGGGTTGATTTTTCAGTAATAAGGACTGATTTTTCTTCCTGGAGAACTTGGCAGGTCTCCTTAAACTTTTTCGCCTCACCTCTTGAGCCATCCAACTCATCATTCAATTTTGACAGGGAACTTGCCATAGAGGCATTTTCACTTGAAAGTTTATCTACATCCTTTGACTTTTCATAAAGAGCTTCTTTCTCAAGTCGTTCCATTTTGCAGACATCCTTTAGCTTTGAGTTTTCATTTTGTAAATCTTTCACGGTTGCTACAAAACATTGAGGATCCAAACCAACAGTCTCCAGTTGTTCTAGCATAGCCTGATATCTCTTATTCAAGGCATGGATTTCATTCTTTATTCCATGAATTTCCTGCTGGAGAGCATTGCTTTCTTCATATTTTGCGGAAAACTCCTGTTCAAGTTTGTCTTTAATCTCCTTCAATTTAGATATTTCCATTTCCTGATTTTTTAATGACCTGGTAGAAGAAATGTTAAGTTCCTGAAGAGTTCTGTTTTCTGCAACAATATGTTGAATTTCTTCCTTAAAACCTTCTTTGGAATTTGCTAACTCCTTCAGTAGCTGAAGCCCATGATTAAGCTCCAAAGAAAGAGATCTTTGCTCCTCTTGTGACTGGGAGTACAACTTCTGCAAGGTCTGCATTGTGCCTTCCATTTGAAGGAAGTGAGAATGTTCTTCCTGTAGCAGGGTCTGAAGCCTCTCCAACTCAGTATGCTTCTCTAAGAGCTCTTTATCTTTTACAGCAATCTTTTGCACTAGATCATCAGCCTCCAGACGAAGAGATTGATTTGATTTCTCCAACATATCACGGTGCTCTTCAGAATTCCTTAATTTCTCAGCCCCAGTCTCAACCTCTCTATTCAATCGGTCAGAATTTTCTTGGGCCTGCAAAATTTCACTCTCCATTTTGGCTATTGTCTCCATGCACTGCTCGTACAAGATAGCTACAGCTTCCTTCTCAGTATGCAGTTCAGCAAGCTGTTTCCTAAGCATTTTAATTTCCAATTCTGCCTCTTCAATTTGCTCATTTAGCATTCTGGATTTCTCCTCAGCATGGAATATATTAGTTTCCAAAACAGATATTTTTTCAAGGCATTGTTTATACTGAAGAAGAACAGCATCCTTCTCAGCCTCCAATCTGGCAATTTCTTGCATGAGATTTTTTGCTTCAGTTTCTGCATTAGCAGCCCTCTCATCAAGACCCTTTGCATCCAGCTGCACCATAGATAACATTGTCTCCAGGCTAGCTATCCTCTGCAAACACTGATTGTACTGAGCTAGACCAGCATCCCTCTCAGCTTTCACCTCTGCAAGACCCTCCTTCAATATTTTGATTTCAATTTCAGCTTTGCTAGCTCGTTCATCAAGGCCACCCGCATCCTTTTTAGTCTTATTAAGTTCTCTTTCCATTTCAGACAATTTCTCCATACTCCTCTGATACTGAAGAAGGATATCATCCTTGTCAGATTGTAATCTGGCCAGGGCTTCCTTCAAGTTTTGAACTTCACCTTCTGCTCTCCCTCTATGCTCAGAATCAGAAGTGATCTGATTCTTAACCTTTTGTTTTCCAGCTGATAACTGAGAGGGCCCATTAATTTCATTCAGCAGATTCAGACCTATGTGTCTTCTGCCATAGTCTGAGTCCTCTGAATTCCCTCCATTCTTTTTCAAATTATTGTGGATTGACGAAACTCCAAGTGCATCATTCTGTAAGTTATCTGGCTCCATCAATGCACAAATTGGATGCCAAACTTCCAGCGTGTGTGGTTCAGCCTCAGGGCGAGTAGAACCAGATGGCGAATCATCAGTCAACACGCATTGAGCTTGGTTGGGAAATGCTTCTGCCATGGTTTTGTGGGCCTGGCGTAATTCCCCTGTTGCATGATCATACCTTTCAGCCAATGCTCGGTATGCTCGGTAGAACTCCTCAACCAATTTCATGAGTTCTGGGCGCTTCTTGTAGTACATTTCTGCCCTCCTTGCAAATGAATCAGCATCCTCTTCAATCAGCTTGATCATTGCTTTTACTTTGACATCCATGTCTGTAAAAATCGTAACAAAGTCAGCCACAAGTTTCTGAACTAAACAACTCAAGCAAAGACTCAATTTGCCTCTTTTTCTTTATTTAATCACATAAAAATGGCCACATGTTTCACAAATTATAACAACTGTATTTTTTCCCTTTTTGACGAACCTCTTTCATGAATCACATAGAATCCATTAATGTCAAATTTGTCCTCTGACAAACAGATGAATTCAATTCTATCTAAAGATTTCAGTGAAGCAAACTAATTAAATTTAGCTTCTAGTATAAACATGATACTGCACACAAAAGCCGAGTGAGAGAAGAAGAAAACCAAAAGGAAGTGACACGCCCTGCAAAAGGAGTTATAGAATTAAACATTCAAATGTCATTTCCTCACTAGTTCATCTTTATGTTGGGATTGAGTTTTAGGAGACACAGCCGAGCATAATTGTAAGTCTTCCCTACATGTGTTTCTTGATAACAACTTCGATTCATTTTGTGTTCTTATTTTATTTTTGCCAAGCAAGTTTTGGAAGCAGACCAAATCTTGCGTCGCAGGTTCATATTTCCAATTCTATACTTTCAAAAAATTATTTAAGACAAAAAAGTGAAAATAAAACTACAATAAAAGCACTCGTTAATAGTGGATCAGTTAGTATAAAATCTTACTTGAGACTTGATCTACTTTATCAGGAACAACATCCAAAACAGTAGGCATATATTCTAACTCCACGACTTTGTATTGGCATCAGTCACAGCTAACCAATAACACATTGATTCACAGAACGTGAAGTAGCATATATTTCCATTCTCGACAAAATGAAATTCTCAACCGACATGCATAATAACTTCTGCTGGAACAGTTAGCATCACCTTTATGACACAAAAATTGCTGAAAACCAGACTTTATGTAACAATGGTAGAGAGTCTAGGCATAGAGGAAAATGTCAAACCTGTAAGGTTCTCCTGAAGCCATTTCGAGTTCTTTGGGCTAATGTGGCTATCCCACCACCAAGAATATAAGCGCCTGGACTCAGAATGCAACAAAGTTGCCATGACTCCAGCTAATAACAACAGCGCAGCTGGTTTTGTTACGGTAAAGACCTGGGAATGGATCCAAGCCAGACTATTTTTTAATGGAGTTCGACCACCAGTCTTGTTCTACTTTAATACTTTTTAGTCCCTTTCTCTTCTTTTTGTACCTAATATCAAATGATTGTACACTTAATATAGTTAGAAAAGATAGATACAGATATATGAGAAATCCAAGTCTACTGCCTACAGAACATCTTGTAAGAAAGATGGAAACTGCTTCAACAACCATGCTGTATTACCTGCCCAATTAGACTTAGCTCCAAAATCTAAGTGCATAGCCTTGTATCTGCAGCTTCTGAAGTTCAAAATCTGGAGCAACTGAAGAAAGAGGAAATAGAAAATGTGAAACTAAAATACATCTTTAAGCTACCAGGCAATAAAATCTGGGGACAATCAAAAGATACTTGTCAACAAGCTACATAGAATACCCTCTATCACGCGCAAAATATAAACAGTAGATCCTAATGATTAACCATGACATCTAGAGCTTGAAGGCAAAAGAAGAGAGGAGAATGAAGAAGCCGGGATTGGAATACAAATCAAGGAACAGGGATTGAAGAATTTTGGTAAAACTGATATGTTGACGAGATCAAAAGCCTACAAAGAGGCTAGATGGTAAGTTTGATCAGCAACCACCAGTTACCGCTCAGAGCAACATCATTCGGTCAAACTTAATGACAATAAAATCAAAAAAGGAATCTTGCTTTACTCCAAATTTGCTAGAGTACGCCCCAAAAGTAAAAGTTCTTAGCAACGGGATCTCATCTTCCCTTTAATTTTATCCCACTATCTCTCAGACGAACCTGTCTCTCTTCTCTCTCCTCTAACCATGTGATGGATTATATACGTTATGTTCTGAGACGCTGGTTCTGACACTCTAGGAAACCATGGCATTCAGACCTTGAAGGGGTCAATGAAAAACGAGGAGTACAAGGAAACGGCGACACCAAGAGGAACAGAACAGAAAGCATTATCACAAAGGAGTTGAAGATCAAAAACTTACCATGGCGCACACTGATCACCAATACAGATGGCAGCTACCACTGGAACAGACATAATCACCACAAATTCAGAAATGGAAATCAAGATTCACAAATATGGCAAACAGAATCAAGCTTTAATTCCAAACTGTATCAAGTACAACAAAAAAGGCAAGAAATCTCACAATGGGATTCCCTTTAGCAGCAGCTTATCTTCCCTTTCACCCCATTTTTTGTTTTTTCTTTCGCTCAAATCTCAGCGACGACGCAAAAACCAGCACTCCTCTAATTTCTCTCCTTGAGATGCGTTCTACTTCACGTTATATTCTAAAGATGCTGGCTGTCTGACACTCCATGTCCCTGACTCATCAACTGTGAAAAGGACGACGCAGGAGTGGGCCAGAAAAGTACGGGATTTTGTTGCCTTTAATAATATTCTCAAATTTTGGTTTCTTCAAATGGAAAATAATTATTGCGTTTCCACTATGCTTAAGGAAAGGTGAATGCATGTGAGTGAATCTTTTGAACCCCTTAACAGCAAAATTTGGGAAACAAAATTTGTGGTTATGCCTGTAATCTCATTGATTAATGAGTTAAATTGATTAATTAAGATTTGATTTTCCAGTAAACGGTCATATTCTTCAGGTTTAATCTGCCTTTCATAGTTACCGTCAAAAACAGACGAGTGAGATTAAGAAACATATTAGGAGATGCCGTAGTTACTATTCTGCCCTTTCTCGTGTTTCTCACTTTTACCTTGTTTTCATAAATTGCTCTTTTTCAGTATTTCGAAGTTCTAAATTTAACCACATGCACGTGATTTATAAATAATAATAGTACTTATTATAAATTTAAGACTTACAGGAATTGGTCCGGCAAAAAAAATTATAGTAATTGATTATTGTATTTCTTTTTTGCATGAAAATTGTAAAATATCATTAAAATAATTCATTCTTAGAATTGCAATTAATTTTTATTAAATTTATAACTTATTTAAAATTAAAATTTTTTTTTATATTAGTTATTCTCGAAAGATCATAAAATTAATTGATTCTAGGTTCTAAAAGTTTAAGCGTATCTTAAGTAAACAAAAATTAGTTATCGTAGAAAATTTTTAAAAAAATATTTTAATCCTCAATATATATATTAATTTTATAAACTTTAAAATTTCATATTTTATTTATTTCAGCATAATTTTGCTCATTATTTTTGTGATAAGTTTATTAATTTCAATAGAATCTATAGGACAATGGTCGAAGTTTTGTGATCTTGAAAGTTGAGTATAGAAACAATGATTGAGTGTGATTTTATGCAAGTTCATATTTCTCCTCCTCCTTTTCAAACACCTTTTATTTTTATATTTAAAATTTTTGGCAGCCGACAGTACGTATGTGGGAAGAAACTAGAAAGCAAAGATGAGAGGGAGGGCATCAATAATTTTATTATAAATTTTGTTTTGTTGTTATTTTATATTAATTATTGAAGTGCTCGTATGGAATAGCTTATTTTTGGGCAATAAGTGCTTATAAATCGTGATTCACGGTATACGAGGTAAGTATGTGAGAGGAGTTTTATCTCAACTTACGTAATAAACACTTATATTCAAAAAAATAAGTGTTCTCAAACATACACGAAGTGAGGTTATAATATAGACAATTATTGGGATAATTAGGTGAGGTGCTATAAAGCCAAGAGAAGAGTCCATGGCAGAGTTGGCTTCCAGAAGAATATGCATTAAACAAAAGTTCAGATTCTAAGATTTGTTTTCAAATTTATATGCATAAATATTATATAATATAATACTTTTGCTTTAAGATTCTACTATAATTAAATTTACATTTCCTGAAATCCTATCGTCCTTCATCATGCATATTGCATGGTGATAATCAGGGTGTTAGCTTTAATTATGATTAGTGCTATTTTCATATTTTTTTGGGGATTGATTTATGAAGGGGTGATAATATGATTTAAAAGGTTGATTATTTAATTATGATTAAATTTAAATAATTATGTTGATCTTCGCTAAATTGACAAACGTTACAATATTATAACAATAATAACTCTTTTTATATATAACAAGAATTATTACACATAACACAAACTTGTGTTTTTTCTTTTTTGCCCTCACAAACTTGTGTTTTTTTGGACGAAATAATAATTTGTGTTATACAAAGAGAATATAATTTTCCTCACCCCAATATGTATATTATGATCATTCTTCGACTTAAGAGTAAGAGATAACTTATTTTTATGCTTTTAAATTTTTGTGAGCTGAGCTGATGGCATAGACATATATAAATATAAGTTCTGTTTGTTTTAATTTTTTAACAGTACTTTTATAATGTTTGAAATTTTAAGTTTAACATGTGAGGGGAGGTTTATTTTAATTTATAAAAAAAATACATAAAAGACACTTTTTAAAGGTTGCCAAAGGTGCACCAATGACGACAACAACAACAATTATATGTAAAATATAAAATTAATTTTTTAAAATTCATAACTTTCTGTGCATATAGGATATGGCAGATTAGACCTAACCAACAAATTTTCTTGTGGAGGTGACTCAATGGGCGGTCCTAGGTAAAGCTAGGAATCAGGGTCGGTGCAGCCCAGCCCAGCCCGGACCTTTTAGATTTAGAATAAGAAAAATTGTTATTTTTTAAAGCTCAACCCAAAAGCATAAAGGTTAAGGCTGGCCCGCAGGGCCTGAAGATATTTTCAAAAAATTGAATAAATTTTATTTTTTTCAGTTTTTTTTTTAATTACAACAATAAAATTCCTAATTTAACACATAAATATTGTCAAAATTATAGTGTAAACGGTATGCATCATGCAACAAACAAACACGGTCATTAAGTCATAATCAAAGATAAAATATTGTCTATATGCCACAACTACAAATAATTAATGAGAAGACTTAACAAAATTAAAAATATTTCTTATAAATATGTCTTAAAAAGTGTAAGTAGTCAATAAAATAAACAACACAAGATATAAATAAAACAATCACAAGAAAATAAGTTAAAAAATGCAAAATTGATAAGAATACTTATGAAATAAGAAATATTTTTTATATTTTTTTAATTTTTAAGATTATTAATACAAGATATTCTTATAAAACTTAATTCTAAAAAATTTAATATCAACTAAATATTTGCAACATCATTAACAAAATATAAAAAATCAATAATAATATCATCATATAAATAATTTTTTTTAAAAAAAACATACAGGGCCTAAACGGCCGGCCCTTTTAGGCCTTCAGTCCTATAGGATTAGCCCTTTTAGGCCCGCTTTCATTTTTGAGACAAAAATATGAGGTCCGGCCCTTATAAACTTAAGGCCTAAAAGGGCTAACCTGACAGACTTGGCCCGTTTTCCCGGCTCTAGTCCTAGCCGACACCCTATACATTTAATTATTTATCACATCAAATTGTAACATTTGAATTTGATGAGCGTAATATTTGTTATATTTAATATTTATCCCAGTAAATCTCATGAAAAAAAATACGTCCTAAGTGTTTAAATTCATAAAACTGAATTCAATAGAACTATAAATACTTCCTCCAATCAATAATATAAGACACTTCAACTAATTCATTAAAATTAAGGAATAGTAGTTAACCCACTAAATATGTCTTGAATTGAACATTTTTTTCTAACTTTACTCCATATTAAATTAGGTTTCAAATGAGAGAGAGCATACAAAAAATCACATTTAAGCAATAACCATGTAAAGAAAATTGATAAATAAATATTAATTACTTTTCATATAATTTATATTATGGATTAAGGTATTGTTCTAAAAGTGACCTTTATTATATCATGAACGAGAGGTTGTATAAAAGATACTATTATTTAGATTTTTTGGGGAAGGAAATAAATATCTTAAGGAATTGAATCAAAAAAAAAAAAAAGATAAAAGGGTGAAGGAGGGGAAAGTGAAATGTGAAAGAGACAATCATTTAACATAGTATTTGTTTTGTTGTTCAAGGAAATGTTGTCACAGTAACACTATCAGCACAGAGACGTTTCATCGTCACTCCGGTCAGCGTCCATTAACTCCCCACTTGAACACAGTTCTAGCATTCAGTTTTGTGTTAAGTTAAAGTGTAAATGTGTCTTCCGAGTATGTCTTTAATTTGATGAAGTGTATGTGAAGCCATTTTGGATTTGAAATTAACTTTCTTAAAATTTATCGTGTAAATGGTTTTTCGTCTCTCTCAATAAATATATTATTAATATTCATATTACAATTGAATGTCAATAAATTATGCTTAAATTTTAATTGTGTATAATATTTTTAGAATTTAAAATTAAAATATGAAATATTATTTTTTATCTTAATTCATTGAATATTAAATTATACTCCCTCCGGTTCTAATTATAAGATAAAGTTAATTTTTTTGGAGAAATTAAGGAAGCCAATTAAATTACTTTAGAGTATTTATATTTTTAGTATTCTTAGATTATATATTAGTTTATTAGTCAAATTAATTAGTTTGGAGAAAAAAATAAAAATAAAAATAGTCTAAAGTAATTTAATTGGCTTCTTTAATTTCTCTAAAAAAAATTAACTTTATCTTATAATTAGGACAAAAGGAAGTAATAATGAAGCTAAATTAAACAAAACAATCTGTATAAAACAAAAATTATAACTTGAGTTTTGAAAAAGGTTCTTGGTTGTCCTCGGGGGGCCTTGTGCTTAGATGCATGACTCAATTATGCGGCCAGCATGCACAGCCCCCCCCCCCCCCCCCCCCCCCCAAAAAGTCAATAAGCTTTAACGAGGGTAGTTCTTGAAATATGAATCCATTAATATATCTATATATATTATCACTTTTTTTGTTCTGCCGACAAAAGAACCAGCATTATATTAATAACAAAGAGAAATTATAAAGTCTCAACCACAATAAAAAGAACAGTTCTCAAAAGGAAATATAAATAGATTCAATACATAAATAACAGAACAGATTTATAAAAACCTAGCAACTAAAAAATCTTCTAAGCATAGAAAACATAACAGTGAATAAGAAGAAACTACACAAACATCCTTCGGCAATAGAGCCTGCAGCAAAGTTGGAGGTCTAGATGCCAAATTCAGAGGATAAGACCACTCTAATGAAGCTTTGGTAGTCCAATAACCTACCAAATTTGCTTCTATGGGAATCCATATATGATAATGGTTCTTGATCAAGTTCCTCAAGATAAGAATATGCTCAAGGAGAATATCACCTTTCATCATACTAGAAGAAACACAGTTAATATGCCAACTGATATAAAAATCATGATCCCCGCCACACAATGAATAGTTTTTCCATACACCCTGAACTAATGCATGTCTAGCCCAAATAAGAACAGTGATAACAAACACATTGAACAGGCTCATATCACACCAAAATTGAACAGAGTATACAAACATACCGAATGTGCACAAGGTAATGATTCTTAACAGACCAGCTATTAACCATTCATTAGAATTTTGCATCACAATATAATGAATCTCCCTTCCATAGATCAAAGCCTGAACCCAAACAAAACCGTTCATAGCTAGAGATTCAAGAGTCCTATTTTCAGCACTAAAATTGTTCCAATTTACTCTTCCCCGAAATAGCTCCTCAAGTCGATCATTACCCAAAACCACATTAGAGTAAAAACGTTTAAACTTGAGTAAACACCTAACCTTCAGAGCCATGGTACTCAACCTTGATATCTCAAGCTTCCTTTGTGCCACTGCCTTGGAAGAGCTTACACCAACAAAAAGGCTCCAACTTTTGCCAAACAACTTATCAGGTAAAGGTTTCCGATCGCCTAAGGCTGAAGCTAATCCCTCCGTTGATTGAGCCCTACACTGACCCTTTCGTCGATTGGGCCCAAAGCTTTCGTTGTATTCTATGGCCAGAGATGTTTTGCCCTTAGAGTTTGCCAGAGCCTTTGTCGTCGATTCACTCCGAATCTGACCCCTCTGTGCCACTAGCGAAAACCTCCGCAACACTTCGAGCAGCACTGATGACCTTGGAGGCACCCAACGAAAGTCACTATCTGAGGCTGTCTCCTCGATTTGAGAGCTCCAAGCCTTTGCACATCAGCTATCATACTCTCCTTTCTCACCTTCACCGATTGTCGCCCTCACTTTCGAAGCAACAAAAGTCCACAAATTAGAGGAAACGCTGGAGAGCTCTATTGGACGGGGAGAGACTATCGACCACCAAGCCAGAACAAACATCTTGATAGAGTAAGAGGAAACCCTACTACAGGGAAAGCAAACCCCAGTTCGGGGACCTTTTAATTTCCATCTCTTTTTTTTTTCAATATCATAAATATATGAGTGTGTGCCTACGTATGTACACATGTTTATGGATCACTAACAAATATTTTTGTAGTCTTTAACTTCATTCATAATTCTCAACTGCGTCTTTAGACCCAAACCTTATTAAAATAATATATATCTTGTGCAAGACTGTTTCATGTATTTCATGTCTAAAATTCTTATTTATCGATCAACTCCTATAATTAATCCCAACTTGAGCTTATGACCAGTTTAAAACGGGGAAGAGATCTTCCAAATATGCATACACTATCTAGTCAAATAAGCTTTACTAAGTTGGGTTAAACCTACTTTTGGTGTCTATAATTTCCTATGATTTAGATTGTGATCCTTCAAGTTTACCCTGTTTATAACCATTAGTGTTTATAATTTTAAAAGGATTTAGACTTGAAGTTAACACCGTTAATTTTGCCGATGTGTGGCTAACTCTGTTAACTTTGCTGATATGACATGACACAATGACTGGACAAGGCATTGAAATAATGTATTAATATGGGTTGATGAGCTGGATAAATAATTTAAAAATTAAAAAAAGAAGAGTCAGATCTTAAAATAAGCTACAAGGGCCAAAATCCAAATCATAATAATGTATAAGGACCAAAAGTAGGTATAACCCCTCATAAGTTTCTTTTATTAGAATTAATTTTTAGCATAAAATCACTTAAAATAAGTTAATCTAAACACCTATTAATAATTTTGTCATTTAATAGCGTCATGTTCACTTTGGGGGGTCTTGAATTTGATTCCATTAGCATTCAATTTAGTTTTCAGCCTGGCCAGCCCTTGCATTATATTGAAAAAAAAAAATTGTTGGTAAAGTATTTTATCTTTCATTTCAGTGCGTTAAATTAAAATCCAAAAGTTATCAAACCCAGTTGAACAAACCAATGACCCACTATGTAAAGAAACGTTGAGAAGAGATGGAATCCTCACTTTGGTTACATAAACAAGTATTAATTAGGACATAAGAAAAACATGTAATTGTCTATTAAAAGAAAAGGGAAATTATGGAGTTGTCACTATAAAAGGGAATGTTCAAATAAAAATTAAACGTAAGAAACCCACATTTCAACAACTTATATGGCTCCTCACACGGTCATTCATAATGGAAGTCGTATGTTCTATACCTCAAGCGGTTTAAATTGTCTAATAAGCCAAAGACTCTTGAATCTAATATCATAAAATGTGATCTTCGTTGAGGTTATTAAATCTGGATTGTTCATTGAACTGGCCGAGGTATTGGATCAATGGTTAGATCGGAGTCAAATTAGAGTTAACCCGGATCTAAATTGGTAAAAAATTAAAAATTTAAAGACTATTAATATAAAATTCTAAAGAAAAGAAAATCAATTTAAAAAAAATATATATATATATATATATATAGTGAACCGGTTTGATTCCAGGACCAGATTGGATTACCAACTGATTCATCTGTTTCCGGGCCGAACCGAATGGTCCGGTCAGAGTTTGAAAACCTTGATCTTCATGACATCAGGTTTGAGGTTTGATCCCACAGGCTTTGTTTGGTTGGAGGTTAGGTTAGGTTGGGGGGTAAAAAAGTGGTGTTTGGTTGGAATGAGGTTATGTTAGGTGTTGGATGTTTTTTTGTCTTCTAGTGATAACCTAACCTAGGTTGTGAACCCTCCAAAATTGGGGTTTTTCCTATGTGAGAGAATATTTGTCTTCAATTGTGACTAAATTGCCCATGACAATTTTTTAAAATTCCAACACTGCCCTCCCCTTTAAAACTTAACATCCTGATTTAACGAACTTTCTAAATAATAATAATTTTATAAATAATTATTTATATGCTTACACAAATAATTATTTTATAAATAATAATTTTATATAAATAATTATTATTAATAAATACATTATAAAAGAAGAAAGAAAATATGTAGAAGGGCATTTTAACCTCCTCTAACCTAACTTAACTTAAATAAACCTTACTTAACCTAACTTTCGTTGAACCAAACAACATTATAACCTCTTCTAACCTAACTTAAGTAAACCTCACTTAACCTAACTTTCATTGAACAAACAAAGCAAAGTGGCTATTTGTCTTAACTTTTTAAAAGCGTTTTTATGATTTATGAAATAAGTATATGTGAGAGGAATTTTATATTGACTTACAAAAAAATACTTATAAGAGTTAACCAAACAAACATTCTCCCACCCATCTATCTAAATTTAAAAAAAAAACTGTCCAAATACTCCCTCTGGTCCTATTTATAAGAAATTTTTTCTCTCATAAGGCTGGTCTCTTTTATAAGTAACTTTCACTTTTTATCTGAAAATGTAAGCTTCTTTGTCATATTTTACCCTTATTAAATATACATTCTCTCTCATATTTTATATTCATTATCTCTCATACTTTTTATCTATTCTCTCTCCTATACTCTTTTCATAAATAGGGGTATTTATGAAAAAATATGATATTTTTGATACACTTATTATTTTTAATTATCAATTTATTTATGCAATCAAAAAAAAATTACTTATAAATAAAATCGAAGGGATTAATAAAATAGAAACATACGTAAAGCGCTGTTGGCTTCCAAAAAAAGACACAGCGTTGGCAGGGTACCATCATCATCATCATCACCACATTCGTGGGATTTCCACACATTCCATAGAACTCCAGCCTTATCATCACTTCTAAGTTCGAACATGTCTTTATTTTCCTCAATTGACTAATCCACATATATGATGAATTTTCTAATTGTTCCTTTTGAGTGCCAAATTAAGTCAAGTGGATTTATTTCTTCAACCACTCAAAACAATATATGTATATTCATTTATTATTGTCCGCTAATTCAAATTAAGATTAGCTCAACTACTGCAGCACTAAAAACCCACAATTTTATCTCAAAATAAACAAGCCATTTCCATATTATATTCAATCTACCGAGTCAATACATATATTAGTGGTACCTCCGGTCCTAATTATAAGACAAAGTTGACTTTTTTTAGAGAAATTAAGGAATCTAAATAAGTTACTTAATCATATCATATGTTATGTATCATTTGATTATATATTAATATATTAGTCAAACTAATTAGTTTAAAGAAAAAAATATAAATATAAATACTCTAAAATAATTTAATTAGCTTCCTTAATTTCTCCAAAAAAATTAATTTTGTCTTATAATTAGGACCGGAAGGAGTAGTAAAATAAACTAATTATAATATGGGTCTTTGTGAGCGTGGCTTTGTAAATGGATCACGAGGCATAATTACATATATAACTTAAAAAGGAGAAAGAGTATAAAAAATGAGTGTGGCTGTGGGGGGTTGATGTGAACAGCACAACAAAAGCGATGCTTTGAAGACAGAAAGAAAGAAAGAGAAGGACCATATAGGTGAGACGCTACAATACTCACCCACCTTCTTGATTGTGATCTCTTCTCTTCCATTGTTTAATTTCTTCACAGGGAGAGAGAGAGAGAGAGAGAGAGAGAGAGAGAGAGAGAGAGAGGTTATATCTACCTGTCTCATAAGCCACGCGAGCAAAGGAGGACACCAACCCAAGAGAAGAACAATATAATGGTAGGTTTTTGAAATGTTGCAGAAATTAAAGGCCAAGTTGCATAATGGGATCATGATTGATATTGAGTATTATTGTTAATATGGTCCCCATTCTATTCTAAAAAGATGACTTTGAGATTGTATTTTCGTTTCTTTGTGGCCTATTATTTTCCCCACTCAAAGATTCTGAAAAGTTTGTGTAACCTGAGAGAGAGAAAAAGGAATTATTCTCATCACTTTTTCATCTCAAAAGTTACACGGCCAAAAAAGGCCAACATTTTGAACAATACAAATTATAATTTGGCTCCCACATCGGAAAGGCAAACATACAAAGTTCGGATTATAAGGCACTTGCCTTTTCATCCTCCGATCATTGTACCATCACCATCCCACGTGCACCCTTGTGACTTGACACCATGACATGTGTCCAAGTGAAAACCCTTCACGGAAATTATGTGATGTTCGTGACTCTATTTATGACTGCTCCACTTGTTCGTTTCTCTGTTTTTCTTTTACGATGGATAATAATTGATGTAGCGTGTTAGAGGACTTGATCGGGTGATCTTAAAGAGTTCAGACAAAAAAAATGTAGAAACTATGTTGAAAAAGCTTGCCGCTTCAAAGTTATATTTTCTGCATCAAATCTCGGACTAATCTTTTGGGCCGGGCCTTTGGTAAAATGGGAAACAGGCCCAATGATGCAGCCCAGTTTCTGTAAGTTCATTCAGTTGCCTGATATAAGTTTACTGTTAAAACAATTGCCAAGAATACCAAACTGAGTCTAGTTATGCTTCAAGTCATGAGTTTCCTGAAACTGCAGTGGGAGGTAAAGATTACATATATCTCTCGTGTACAGAATGCAGTGGCTGATCGGCTTACAAAAGACGGCCTCTCATGGTCTGTTCTTCATAACTCGTGTCCTTCACATTTGAGGACCTTAGTACTACATGAGGGAATTAGTTCCCTGCTTAATTAATTGTATTTCATTTCGAACTTGTCCCTCATTTGTACCAAAAAAAAAATTGCCAGGATGATAAAACTTTTGGTCCCTCATGTTTGGCTCAGCAATTTGGTCCCCTCAAATTTCATTTTTATGCTTATTAATTTAGTTCTTAACATTTCATGAAGCTATCATGTTACCCTCCTTTAGGCTTAGGGAGGATTGTTGACAAATTATCTGAAATGTCAACAACCAGTTGTTCAGTTTTTGACCAACACACTATAAATGTTGACAACATGTTGCTTGATTGATAACTTCATGAAATATAAAGGATTAAATGGATAAAAATGAAATTTGAGGGACCAACTTGATAATTGGGTCTAATATATAAAGGATCAAAAGTTTTATTATCCCCAACTTATCAAAGATTGAACAAATAAATATGGCCAAACACAAGCAAAAACAACTTACACCTTCACGTATAGACAACAATCTGATCAAGCCATCTTTGAGGACAATTGTTAACGGAAACACATGGATATTACCTCTTATCCTAAATGCAAGACCTAATTTGTACATGCTAAATCCTCTATTCAGGACAAGTCAGGTCCTACATTTAGGACAAGAGAAGTAATTTATAAGAAATCAAAAATTCAAATATAGATCTTATTATTCAAAGAAAAAGAGATCTCAACCTAGTGAGCATAGTTCCCCAAGACCAATTATCAAAAGTCAAGCTCTTTTATAAGTAAGAGGTCGCTTGTAACATCAAGTCGTTAGTACCTTCCCCTCTTGTTCATGAGAGAAATGAAAAAGTCTACAGCTAAAAACATTATTTCCGATGTTGCACGAAATTGCCTGGCGTGGTAGGGTTGGCATGAGGTGTAGGGTGTTGGAGAGAGTTGGGAGGAGGAGGAAATGGAGGGCTAGGATCATAATGAATCATCTCACTGGCACTACTAGAAGAATTGTTGATGTATGTGAACCAAGAGCTAATGTACCTGGTAGAAGAGCCATCGCCAACTTGGTGAATATTTGGCATTTGCAATTCTGGATTATTGCTCTTGAATTCATCTTCAAAATTCAATTGATTATGAAGAATATCACTTCTCTCATTGAGTCTTTGGCTTGCATTTAATCCAGAAGCATCTGAAATGATGAAATTGCTACGTCGTTTTCTCTTTGATGAACCACCCAATGAAGCATTCGATCTGTCACATAAAACTCAATCATAACAAATAATAAACCTTGACTATTCAATTTAGAAGTCAAATTGAATTGAATTGTTTATAAGTATGCTTATAGCAAACCTGTAAGCCGATGATGAAGGTGTTGGGGTAGTAGCAGTAGAATTTGGATGGCCTTCATTATTCAAAGTTTCAGTTACCTGAGAAACTTTTTCAGCCATAAGCCTCTCACAGGATTCATTTATCTGGGTTCCAGTTTCTGGCCCTAATTCAGAATAACCTGAATAAGAAAGATAGCATCAAACTCTGAAGGAATATATATGATGCAAATTAAAAAGATTATGGTTAGGTATTGAAGAATCATAACAGATAGCTCAAATTAATTGACAGGAACATATATACTTACAAGGATTTCTCCCATATACGTTATCGCATCCAGTACATCTACATTTAATGGAGCAACCAACTCCATTCTTCACAAGGAAACCACCATTATTAGTTTTTCATACTAAACAGATCAATTTAGAAGCTAGAATACAAGGTACAAGATAAAAAACCTCATAACATTCACAATATTTCTTTTGGCATTTAGATTTCTTGCAGTTGCATCCTCTTATGTGTCCGGTTGAAGCTGGAGTTTTGTTTGGGTCAAACTGCACAAAAAAGGAAAAAAATTACAAAGACAGACAAGTAAAATGTCAAAAGCAAGTGATTTGGGCTTGTTTAATTTTATTTTTTTAAAAAAAAAAATTGTTTTTAAAAACTTAAAAAACAAAATCACTTTGTAGGTGTTTTATTATTTTTATTTTTTAATGCCGCCACCTATCTACATCATACTATTAGCGATAACCACTGCTATGTCACTACTAGCAACCGGCGGTGTCCACGTCACTTCAGAAACAAATATCTAAACAGATTTTTTTTATATTTTTTTCAAAACTAGTTTTTAAAAACAATTTTATAAAACTGTTTTGGCAAAAAAAAAAAGAAACAAAAAAGCCCTTCATCTCAGTTATTATCACAGCTGAATTTAATTCTAACCCCATTTTCAGTTAAAGCTGAATCAGCGCTTCTGTTGACTTTGGGAGCAAATGCAAGAGGGTTACGAGTCTCAGATGCCTTGCGAGCTGCAAGCACTATCTCTTTATGAGTTGGCTTGTTGTAGCAGTTTTGACACGAGCATGATCCCATACAGTATATACCCGCAGCGAAACACTCGCAGTAACTGATACAGAAGTCAGGTAGCTAAGTAAATATAATAATCAATAATGTTAATAGAAACAAAATGAAAGTTACCAACACAGAATTGATCCAGCCGTGTAAGGCCTCACTCACTAGATCCCTCTGTGTTTCAAGTCCCAGAAGAGACACATGTGATGACCGCTTATCAGATTATAATATAAAAAAAGAAAGGAACAAAACGAAAGTTATATATGAACTTACAGCTTCAAACACGTTGATTTCTTGCATTTGCAATTCTTGCAACCTGCACCTTCTCCAACAGGCGCCGACTTACGCCTACAAACTCAACTTGGGATCAGGCTATAATGAAGGAAATACCTAGAAATAGTTAATGGGATAGGAAAATTATCTAATACAAAAACATGTCTAACCGTACGTGACACTTGCCTTGTCTTATTGGACCTGTTCTGATTAAAACCTTCATCAATAATTGGGGCTAATGATTGTGAAAAATAATCAAGTTGATTAGTCCAAATATCTTGGGAATGATGCAAGTCTCTTTGAGGTGTTTTATACAATGATGACATCTGATGAGAATGTTGGCTTGTAGAGAGATCCGAGGAAGAAGGAGCTGAGTTGGATTGACTAGGTTGTCTTGTAGAAGTCCATACATTATTCATGTGTGAATCGATTGCCGGCATAATGCGCATGTGTGAATTAACATTATCCATGTCATAGTCTAGAGAGCCCCTCAACATATGTTGCATCTGAACACAAAGACAAGAGTGCTTTTAGAGTGACCCTTCACATTCAACACAGTTAATAAGTAGAACCTTAGACCCCAAAAAAAAATTGCAAGTCTACTCACTATTAGTAATTACTCCCTTTAATCCTTTATATAAGACATATTTGAGAAATTGATTTTGATTCTGAATATAAGATAAAATTTTTATTTTCGTCGGTATTTTCGTTAAATATGTCAATATTTGACATATTTGAGGAGTTGATGCTTTTTTAATCAACAATAATAAAAAAGGAGAATGAATAACAGAATTAAGGAATGTGACTAGGATATTTTAAAAAATACATGTCATATTAACTAACTTTTAACCAACTTTTTTAATCTCATCAAATTAGGAATTATGTCTTACATTAAGGACTAGAGGAGTAGTAATTAGAACCAAATAATGAAATGAAACCTTCTCAACTACTATGCTATGGAATTAAAATATAGCCAAAAATTTATTTTTAAATCATAACGTGATGCCTTTGTCATGTTGTACCTTCAGCATAATAATAAATTACAAACAATAGCAATAAAATAGTTTGCCAAGAATAAAAAATTTTTAGTAATAAAATACAATAATGAAGATGAAAGACATTATTAAGTGGCATCATGTTCTCATTAAATAGGATGTTAAATGAGATAGAGAAAATTAATGATTAGTAGGTGCTACCCATGGATTGAAGATGAAATTGATGATAACCCTCTTGATTACTTGCAAAAGTATATATATTAAATATCAAACATTGATCTATGAATTGAAAGCCTAAACATATAGGGAAAAAAAAAAAGATAAGAAAATACCATTTTAACTTCAAAACCTAAAATAATGATTTTTTATTGCTATACTCTTATAGACAATAAAACTGTTAATTTAGGATTTTAAAGTTTACGGTGTATTTTCTTGTCTTTTTCCTAAACATATAACTCCATGCACGAAAGATAATACCCATAATTAATTCACTCTCACCTCATTGAGGTTGCTAGCCATCGTAGCAAAATTCATAAGACGATCTTGCATTAGCTCAGTTTCTGTGGCTGCTTTGTGTTTAAAAGTTTGGTATCTAATTTCATGTTGTGAATCAACAGCACCATGCAAGTTCGGTCTAATAAGTGGTAGTGTTGGATCCAATGAATTCTGTATTAGACCCTTAGGAGCATCTGCTATATTAATGCGATTAAGACTCTCCAAATCACATCTTGGCCCTTCAATTTCTGATACTGATGATGTGACTAATCTCTGGATTGTAGAAGAAATTTGCTCCTCATCAAAATCATGGCTATTACAATCATATGCTGATGAGCCCTGTGGTGTGTCATCAAGTGTACAGTTTCTGCTTAACTGCTCAAACAAAGCATTATTGGCTTGATATGTGTATGAAACACCAGCTTCACACGAACGGATTTGTAAACCACGTTCAAATGGAACATCTGATTTTTGTGCATCTGAAAAAGGAGTGTGGTGAAGAGGCGATTCTGGTTTTATTGGAGGAAGGTCATCTATATATCTGAATTCAAATGATTCCTGCTCACATAATTGGGACAGCAATTAGAAATATTATCAAGGTCAAAACAATTCCCAAGTAATTAACCAAACAATCCAGAATATTGGTAAAACAAATTAAAACCCATATCAGATTATAGTTCTCGACGCCTGCAACAAAATATTCTAATTCTAATTCTAATTCTATATGTATATGTATATCCAAATGTCAGGAAGAGAACGCACAAGCACATACACTCACGTAATACTGGCTAACCCGCAACACACACAAGTCAAAACGAATATAAGCAAATCATGATTAGCTCCATCGTCATTAAAATATGACTTATAACTATTCAAGATCACGTCTTGCATGCATTCTTGTTGCATTTGGGAAAAAGAAAAGAAACTCAAGAATCAATATGGCAACAAACCAGAACATACTTTTTAAATAATATTTAATTACATGTGCGTGTTTAATTACCAAACAAATAACAACAAAAGCATTGAAGAAGGAAATTAATCAGGATGTGTCCATTATTGCAGAATAGCCAGACAAATAAAAAAAAGGTTTAAATTAAAGTGATCTCCAAGAAAACAAAATTGCAGAAGCCTTAATGAATAAACGGCCATCAGAACGTGACTTGTTGAGAAAGAAAAAATCGCATGTAAGATCAAGCAATATATGTTCTTTTCAAACCAAGAATGAAAAGAACACAGAAACCATGAGTTTAAAAAACCAGAAATAAAGTTGATGAAGCTGACCTGAGAGTGATCAGGGGAAGGAAGGGCAATTGGGTTCGCATCTTCTGGTGCGTCCATGTTGTGAGAGAATTGAGAATTGTGAGAGAATTAATGAATGCTATGTTAATGTTCTGTGGGCGCCCAGGCTTTCGTACGTCGTCGGCCAAAAAAAAAAAGCGCGGGAGAATATTTTCAAGGATTACAATCTGACGCCGATCCTGGTGCCATACCCATAATAATCCACACCGTCTATGGGTTTTCGTTTGGGGCCATATATAATCCACCGTTAATCTTGTGTCCTTTAGTTTGTTATAAAATCATTAGTATCGTAACACCCACATGAAGCACAGTAATGAGGCTGTTTTTTTTTTATTAATTTTTTTTTTTTCAATTTTTCATTAATTAAAGCACATGCTTGTTTTTTTTATTGAAGAATATATATACACTTGTATTGTTTTATCTGAAAATTTAGAGTAATGAAGACATGCACATACATAATCTAACAAAATTTTGATTATATCCAACTAACTGAAATATTAAACTTTATATTCAGGCGGAAAAGAAACTGTACACTACCCTCCATTTCTTTATCATCAACTTTTTTTTTTTGACAACATTCTTTATCATCAACTTTAAACTATTGAGATTTTTTTTTTTCTTGAGAAGCCAGAGTTATTGAATTTTTTTTATGTATAAAGTAAAAAATATACAAAATATTTAATAAAAAATTATAAAGATATGAACCATTTAGATCAAATTTAAAGGACGTGGAAAGTTTCCTTCCCCGCTAAAGCTAACAAATTTCTAATTAAATTAAGAGGCCTAATTGAAAATTTTTAATGTTATTAAAAGACCAAAATGTCCTCATAATTAAAAAAACATTCCTTATCACCGTTTGGGTTTTCGCGCAATATCATTGGTTTATTTTGATCCATGGCTGCCGCTTTTGAGATTGTGATGTATAAGAAGTACTGTTTGAAACAAGTTGAGAGCATCAAGTTTAGTATTAAAACATTAATTAAGTCATAAACCCCAAACAAGACGTCAGATGGTAATATTTAAAAAAATTATTGGATTTAATATTTATTATATCTCAAGATTATACATAGATATTATATCATATGTTAATGTTTTATATTGTATCCATCCTAAAAGCATAAATGTTTGATGTTATGATTTGATTTGATTATGTTAGATTCCATGGTTAGCCTATTAGTTTATAGTTTGTCTATAAAATTTTATGGTTTGTTTATAAAAGTTCATTAGTTTAAGGAGCAGTAACAGGAAAAATCCCATAAAAATACCTCTTCAATTTTACAATTCCAAAAAAAATCATTCTAATAGACCAAATTGAGATTTCAATGTTTGGGGGGAAAAAACCAAAATACCCCTACGAGATTTTCTTCATTGGCTTTTTTTGTGCTACAAACCGTACAAAAATAATATGAAACCATAACATTTCTGGATAATAGAGGTCATGGGTTTATATATCTGTCAAGCAACGTAAGGTTTCATGAACCAACTTTGTGAACTTTAGTTTTCTGCTTCTGCTAAATGCTAATCTGATGTCACAATATTCCCATGAGCTGCAATTATTTTTGGACTCTGCCTAATCCTGAGAATTCTTTTCCCTTGTTTTTCATTGGCTTCAACCATAAAAAGGAGTAATATAATGTTACCCCTTATTGTTAAAATTTTAACTATCAATATCAATTTTTTATCAATTAGCGTTAGTTTTTTAACGGTATAGAACAACATTAATTGTTATGTTTTAAAATTTACAAGAAAACATTGATCTTGAAAAAACTTTTAGAACAACATCGCTCTTCAACGGAAAGTTCCTGAGTAAATTTGCACATTAACCCCTTAATATAAGTTGTTTATGGTTGACTTATAGGTAAGATTGTCAAACTCGAATTCAAACAAATTCGTAATAGTAATACAAATTTGAACTCAAATCATAAAATAGTGAGACTTTACTTTTATCATTAAATGGCTAGTAATAGTGTATAATTAAGTAATTTAAATAAAAAATGACAAAAACTTGATTTAAATATATTTTGAATCCAAATATTTAAAATTAAATTCATCAACATTTATAAAAAAAATAAATAAATAAGTTCAGTGGGATTATTTGATTTAAAAGTGGTGTTGGTTTACCAATTAATGATTTCATCTTATATACATGTATTAATAGTAAAACACACACACACACACAAATAGTTCATTGAATATATACTTTTAATATTACTCAGCTACTTGTATATCACTCGCTTACAATAGAATGGGAGTAAATTTCTTGATTGCTCACAAACGTGGTTCATGTCCCAAAAGTAATCGATGCTTACTCATTGATTTGTGTGATGAATAAGAAAATATGATTTTACTTTTCCATGCTTAATGAATAAAATCTTCGATGCAATATCTTTTGGTAAAATGAATATATATAGACCCTCGTGGAAATATGGAAAAAATAGATAATTAATATTTGATCAAAAAATTTATAAATAATTAATATAAATACTTTTTTTATAAGAATAACTATTTTTTGACCTTGAATTAACATAACTACTGTATTTATTATTTAATATTAATAAATTAGATTTGATGAGTGTTAACAAACCTAAAATCACATCAGACCAGGATAATCTCGGTGACTAAATACTACTCCTATTGAACTTGTTTAAAATTTTTTGTGTACTTTTTTGTCATTAAAATAAAATTTAAATTGATTTTAAAACGAGTCATTAGGGATGTTTTGGGATATATCGTAATTGATGGTAATTAAATTTCCGGCTCGATGAGCCTTTCTGTGCGCCACAATATTTGAGGAACGCCCGCGCTTTTCTCAACCTCTGCCACTTGGTTTATAACTATGGTTCACTGGTGGCTTGTTTTTCTTTCGGTTTCTGTTTTCGCTGTCTTTTTTTTTCCCCCCTTCCTTTTTGGCTCATTTTTGTTTTCTGGTTCAGTTTCGTTAACGAAATCGCTCCCTGGAAAACCAGAGAAAGGGGGGGAAAAGAAGGCCTAATTAAGGATTTGTCTTGTTTGGTCGCAATTTCAATTTTATTTGAGTAATGGCTTGTTTATATTTTTGGTTGATTTTCGCAGGTTTTTGAGCTTAAGAACGGTGGTAGCGATGTCCTCCGCAATTGCCACTTTGTCTTGTACGAAAATCCAGTGTCTTTAAATTCCTTAAATCTTCTAAGGTACGTACCCTGTACCGCCCCCCATTCGTCGATTTTTGCATCTGATGCTTTTGAAGTCAATCTTTTCGTCTTCTGTCCTCTTCCTATACTATCTATTTATAGCTTTCTTCTTCTTCCTTTTTGATTTTGTTGCCCATGTTTTGTTCCCGCCTGCCTATGCTGTAAGTCGGTTTTGATCGTCCTAATTTTTGTGTTTTCTTGATGATTTTGTTTTCCTCCCTGGTTTATATGTGGGTGTCATTGGCTCTGATCAGTGATGGCTTTACCTTTTTTATTTATTATTTTTGAATATTTTTGTTTTGTTTTTTTCTTGGTTCTTTCCTTTTACTTCTTTTTTAACTGAATATTGGCAGAAAATTCTGGCTTTGAATATGATATATAGACATTAGACAGAATAAAATTGAAGTAGAGTTTTGGCAGCATGCATGAGCTATCATCAGACAGTATTCCTTAACAATTTAGTAAAGGCTTGATTTTATTTTGTATTTTTTTTTTCTTGGCACTTTTCGAGTATGTTTTGGAATTTGGGGTTTACACTTTCTGTTCATAATAGATTTGGAAGGTTGAGGCGTTTGGACACGAGGGATGGATTTGGAACCTGGAGGAGTTAAGAATTCAAAGATGAAGGGCGTTGGGAGTGATAGCAGCAAAGATATGATATTTAGAGCTGATAAGATTGATCTGAAAAATTTGGATGCTCAGTTAGAAAAGCACTTAAGTAAAGTCTGGTCGAGGAAATCAGAGCAGGAGAGGCCTAAAGAAGTGTGGGAGATTGATTTGGCCAAATTGGAAATCAGATATGCTTTTGCTCATGGGGCTTTTGGTACCGTCTATAGGGGCATCTATGATAACCGTGATGTTGCAGGTATTTGACTTCTGTGTCCTTTTTATGTGCATTAATATTGTGATTGCAAACAAAATGGTTGAAGTGAAATTAAGATGTGTTATAAGATGTCATTATACACTAAAATGTTTTGTTTCGGTCTCTTTCACGGTTGCCATTAGTGACAGAGGATTGGATGGATAAGATGTCTGAGAAGAACACTTGCTTGTCACCTTAATTCTGGACATCAGAATGTTCCATATAATTCCTGCTGTTTATCCTAGTTCTAATACTCTTAGTGGGTCTAGAGGTGGAAAAATGCTATTATTTATTTGTTGATTGCTGTAATCATTGCCCTATTGGATAGTCTATGTTCTTTATAGATTATTTATCTAAATTTTCTCGTTGTTGCAAATTATGTTTCTTTTGGAAAAAGAAACCATTTGTATGTAGACCATGGATCATATTTCAAACTTCTGTTGCCTCTATTAAAAAGGGCACAAATTTCAACCTGTGGCCAAGTGTTTGACCCTTTGATACTCTAATTTTGGTACACATTGGTACTTGGTGCTAGAAAATTAGTGTATGTACAAGAGTATGACACTTTTATCATATAAACTTCTTTGGATAACCACATTTCCTCCAGGCCTGATCTTAATTCTGTGTATCGTGTATTCACATATCTGCTCACTTTTCTAGGACAAATAGCTTACATGCTTTGTAATTAGATCTGGTCCTACAAATTTGTTTAAACACAGGCCAGTCTGATTTTGAGGGTGTTGGATGCAATTTCATTTTGAGATCATGTTATGTTTCTGTTGCTGTTAGAATGCAGAATATGTCAACAAGATCAATTTTGGTTCTATATCAATGAATTTGTTAAATCATTTTGTAAGATGAAGGGGTTATGGCAGTTTGGTCTGCGTCTTGTTAACTTTGTTGTCTATTACTTGCCAAATAGGATAAATTAGTCAGAACTTGGAGTTAATTATCAAAGTTGCTTTGGCTAGCTCTGTTCTCTTCCATTTTTCACTTCACATAAATATAACTTATTATCTTGAAATTCAATATTTTGTTTTACTAGAAAATTCTCACGATTGTCATGTTGAATATTTTAGTGAAAGTATTGGACTGGGGTGAGGATGGTGTCACTACAGCGGCTGAAACCGCTGCTTTACGTGCATCCTTTCGGCAGGAGGTTGCTGTCTGGCACAAACTTGACCACCCACATGTCACGAAAGTATAAACTCATAGTCTTCATGCTCGGGCGTTTAAATTAGTTACTTGTCGTTGCAAAGCTTATGAGATCTGGCTGCTATGGATGGCATGCATGCCTAATCTGTTGGAATTATTACAATTTGGAACTTTCCATCATTCTTTTTCTGGCTTGTTTTTTATTCTTTAATATTTACCTGTTTCCTTGAAGAGGGGAAATGAATTAGATGTAAGGTTTTTAGGAGGAATTTTGTTTTTCATAACCTTCAGTTTTATGATTGTCTTTTATCTGTATTTGTCACAGTTTATTGGAGCGTCAATGGGAACTTCAAATCTTAGGATTCCGGAAGATACTTCTTCAACTCATGGTGAAAATCCGCCTCCATGTAGGGCTTGTTGTGTTGTTGTTGAGTATCTTCCTGGTGGGACGTTAAAACAATTCTTATTCAGAAATAGGCGGAAGAAACTTGCTTTTAAGGTTGTGGTCCAGCTCGCTTTAGATCTCTCTAGAGGGTTAGTTCCATTTTAGTTACCTTTAACGTTGTTGATCAACAAACTGTAAAAAATTTTCACTGAATTTTCCTCCCTACATAGACTTGGCTATCTACACTCGAAGAAGATTGTACATCGTGATGTCAAAACAGAAAATATGTTGCTAGATAGACTTGCACGCTTGAAAATAGCTGATTTTGGAGTTGCTCGTGTTGAAGCTATGAATCCGAGTGACATGACAGGTGAAACTGGAACCCTTGGTTACATGGCACCAGAGGTATTAGTTTTGCCACTGATTATCTTCATTCTTGTGTGCGTGTGCATATTCTTGTTCCTGTGTTTATGTGCATGCGCATAGTACAGTCAGATTCAGATTTGTGGTTTGAAAGCCATCAATAATTGGCTTTTAATCCTAGTGTTTTGCCGAGTAGGTTCTGGAGGGCAAGCCTTACAACCATAGATGTGATGTGTACAGTTTTGGCATTTGCTTGTGGGAAATTTACTGCTGTGATATGCCATACCCGGATCTTAGCTTTGCTGATCTTTCAGCCGCAGTTGTTCGTCAGGTCGGTTCATTTCTACAATCCGCATCATTACGTCTTTTCCTTACATCTTACCGCTACAATTGCTCCTATCAAGTCCCTGGTTGAACTGCTTTCAATATCTAATCCACTAGTGATGCGTGTATAAATATATCTTATATTCAACTCTTTGCTGATTCAACATCTTCAAGGAAATGCATGACATAAATTATGTGAGCCTTTTAACGCTGAAGGCCATAGTGATGATAACAATAATCCGAATTCTGCAATAACCTTATAGGGGTCAAAACATTAATACTACTTGTTTTGAGGATATATTAACAGAATCTGAGGCCAGAGATTCCAAGATGTTGTCCAAGCTCAATTGCGAATATAATGAGGAAGTGTTGGGATGGGAATCCAAACAAGCGACCAGAGATGGAAGATGTAGTGAGAATGCTTGAAGCTGTAGATACCAGCAAAGGAGGAGGTATGATACCTGAAGGTCATACCCCTACCTGCTTCTGTTTTACACCTCCCCGTGGTCCCTGATTCCTTTTTTGGCTTCATTTCTTCGTTTATTTTTGATTCAGATCATTGGTGCTTAAATCTCTCCTGCATTATATATATATATATATATTTATTTCCAAGACTGGTTTTGGCTGCGAATTATTAGTCTTCATGTACAGCATTTTTTTTGGCCGAACCATTCCTTGGATAATGCAGTTGATACTGAAAGATATCGTCTTTTGATCAAATTCTTGGGAGTGATCTCCAGAATTTCATTTCATTTGGTCGCTTTGTTTTTATTCTCACCGGGAACTTGAAAGCATCATCCGTAAAAAAAAAGGAAGAATCCCTGAAAAAAAAAACTTGAAATTTGGGTAATGACAAATGAGTTTTTTTTTACTAAAAATTTATTAGAAAATGTCGAAACGTAATAAGGAATTTTTAACTTTTTTTTTGGGAAATGACTGATTTATCATTTCTCAATTTTCAGGTTTTTTTTGAGGAATTCTTCAAAAAAAAAAAAAACCATAAAAAAAGCATATTTATTTAGTATTTACTTCGGTATTCACTTTCTCTTTTGTATTTATAATTTGCTTTTTCTAAACTCTTGATGACATATTTTAAGGGGGTTTTCTATTAAGGCAATAATATCCAATGCAAATATTAAAAAAATAGTACTTTTGAAAAACTAATACCTTTTTTATATACCTAAAAAAAGGTGGTCTAGATGAGATCTAAAGAGGGATTGATGTATGCAAATGCAACCTTATTCTCTTTCAATTAATAGGATGTTTTTAATATTTGAACATATGGTTTCCAGATCACATTGCAATAATCTTATCTTTGCTCCAAGGTTTATCATCTTTTTATACAAATCCCTAAATTAACTAATTTTCTTTTTATATATATAATTTAATTATCTAACTTCTACGTTTAGAAACAGAAACAGAGCAACTATTGTACATCCTTTCAAGTTGCTAACCTATTTTCACTTTTCTTTGTGTGTTTGTTGTTACCTTAATTCGATATTAAGTATACGTATATAATGTATTTAGAGGCAGATAAAAAAAAAAAGAGAGATGAATATACATGGAATGTAGATTTCAAATACAATAATTTTTTATATTATTTTTCTTTGAATGTAAAGAACAAAAATATGGGAAAATAATAGTTTTACTGTTACATTTTAAAAAAGTAACTTTATGGCTCATTTATGACTTGTGTGATTTCTTTGTTAACGCAATAAAGTAACTTGTTTGTTTAGGGCTCATTTAAATGTTAGAAACGAGCTGTATAAAAGGAAATGATTATTTTATTTCTTTTGCCATGACAATTTGGATGATCCAGAAGGGGAGAAGGATAATTTATATTTGTTTCATGAAATGTGTGTTCCCCTTTCTTTATTTGAAGCAAAGCACGTGCTTTGCAAAAGCTAGATAAAAAAAATTCATTTTTTCAAACAAAGGAATGTGGTAGAAGTCAAAAATATAATTGATCATGTGTACTTTTAATAAAAAAATTTTTATTAATGGCCTTAATTAATATTTTATTTCATTTATTTCACTAAGAATATTTTCATCTTTGTTGCAGCACTTCTTTTTATTTCGATCTTTTATTTAATCAAAGATGAAAGGAAAAAAGTTCTTATTCCTCTTTATGTCATATTAAACGAATAGAAAGTTTTTGTTGTCTTCAATCTTCATTCCCTTCCATTAACATTGTTCCTCTTCTATTTATAAATCACTTCTAATATTTTTTTTTATAAGAACTAAGAAAAATGTAAAACCTTATTAATTCTACATTAAAATTTAATAACTTTCCAACTTTATTTCTATTTAATATATTCTATACCGAGGTTATCAACCTCACAAATTTAAACAAACTCGTGATAAGAATGTAAACTCAGTTTGTGAACTTGAATCATAAATTTTTATGAGTTTACTTTTATTAATCAATAGTTCTTAAAAGTATATACTAAAATAATAAAAATAATAATAATGACAATAATTTAATTTAAATATATTTTAAATATGAATAATCGAAATTAAATCCATCAACTTTTATAATCTATCATATCCAAAAAAAGAAATTTCTATGAAGTTTATATATAAAGCCATTGAACATGATCAAAATAAACAAACTAACATAAGTTTAAAAGTGAGTTGACACAATTTTATTTATAAGGCAAAAATGTAAAAACAGCAAACTCTGTGTGTAAAATTGCAAGTTTAACCAAGTTTATGGCTAGTACGAGTTTATGCACAAACTGACACGATATTGTAAGCTAGAAACGTAAAATCAATAAACTTGAAGAGTCAACGAGTTTGACAATAATGCTATATACCCCATAGGAATAAATTCTATTGAACAACAAATGAAGGGTAAATTTGTATATTTATATAAAAAATTTAATAACATGACTCATAAATATATAGGAAAAAGAATTTTCTCTCTGTCTTATAAATAAGTATAGAGAAGTATACTCTTTCAAGGAAAAGTTGAGTGACAAGATAAGAAAGTGTGTTTAGAATAGTGATTGCAAAAATGGCTTTTTTCAATATAACTTTTTGCAATCTTATTTTGGGTAAAAATTAGATTGTATAATATGATTTATGTTTGGATTAGTTGTTATATAAGTAACTTTTGTAAAAGTAGAACTTGTTTGAATTGACTTTAGGATAAGCGTCTTTTGTGATAATAGTAAAATAGAAATTAAATTAAAAATTATAAAAAATTTATAAAAATTAAAGTCAGGAAATTTGGCAATAAAAAAATACATAATTTGATAAAAAAATACATTACATAACTAATTTAATCACACACCTCTCATTTTCAGCTCGGTCTTATTTACCCTTGGTTGCTACACCCTAACGGTGTTTCTTATCATAATTTGTCTAAACCTTATCATCAGATATACAAAGAGGTAAATATTGATGTGAAGAAAAACAGAGCACAACCTTGTGCTTTCTGATTTCATTTTAAAAACACACACTTGCAGCGAGAAAACCACAGTGGTGTGAGAAAAAAATTATAAAACTAGGAACTCCCATATATACTCTAACAAGCTCAAATCAAATTCTTCTTTTTTTGAATTATAATATACAAAGAGATTCACACGTAAAATATCTTAAAAATTATGTAATAAATGTTCAACTACACATATAATTTTTTCATTTATTGTGAAATAAGAAAACAATAATACAAAGCATAAATTTTTACCATATTGAGAGTTTTAATTATAACATAGATAATATTATATATTAATTTGTAAACAAATATGTATTTAAATAATATATATTAATTTGTATGTGTGTTAATATATATATATATATATAAAACATTAATAACATAATTATATAATATTAATTTATAAAATATATTTTATTTTAAATATATTTATGCAAATAAATAATATATAATTTAAATTTTGCATATTAAAATTGGAAGGTCATGGCAAGCGCTCAAGCCAAAAGCCAAAAGCAATAAAAAGTAGCTTATATTTAATTGTGGCTTTTGATGACTTTTAAAGCAAAAACACTTAATTCAATAAGCCATCCCAAATATAAGAAAATAAACCAATATAGCTTTTAACACAAAAAATCACTTATAAACTACTTATAAGCCATCCCAAACACACTCAATTTGTTTGAGTTAGTAAAGTTTATTTAAAATGGGGTTGACCTGAGAAGCTAGATGTTGAAGCACGGCACCAAATTGCCTAGAAACGAAGCAAGGTTTTGATGATAGGCATAATTGTGTTGTACGCTTAGCACCCAAATGCTGAGATGATGAGAATTTGAGAAAGTCTTTAATTTTTGCTGGAATTTTGGTAAAAAACACAACCCAGTTCAGCTGGTTAGACCAATGAATAGGTCCTCTAGTCGGTTCAGTTAAGAATTTTGTATGGATCGATTGAGTTGGATTTATTTAATTTGTTTATAAGCATGAAACGACATTATTTTAAGTCAAAAAAATAGCAATCATCATATATTTGTGTTTTAGTAACTGTTATTTACTTGATTATGAATGATTTATACAATTATACATGAATATTCTATTTACTTCAAGATAAATGCCTTCTATATTTAAATGTTACTCTTTTCAAAATTATATATATAAATATTTATGTACGTTTCAATCAAGTATATAATTTTAATCATGACCGGTCAAACATCGATTTAAATCACTAATCCTTGAACCATAATTTGGATTGGTTAATTAAACAGTCAGGTTTTCAATTCCTTAGTTTGAAGCAAGGTTAGGTGTTTTCTAACTTCATGAAGGTTTTCATAATAATATTTCAAAGAATAAAGACAGAAATCATATCTTATGTACTTTTAACATATAGTGTCAAACATAGTGTGTATTTGGATTAGCTTTTGAGAATAATTTTTACGATTTACGAAATAAGTGTGTAAGAAGAATTTTTTCTCGAGTTACGCAAACCTAATTTTAAAACCCAGGTTTGAGAAATTCTCAAACACTCACATAAAAAGACTTCACAGATGTGGTTGGACAGGTTGGCAGATTAACAATATGAGTGGCAAGACTTGAACTTTTTAGGGTTAAAAGCATTTCTTCTCGGGTCTCTCTGGTTTTATTCTGGCTTTGCCATTTTCTATTCTTGAGGAGCATAAATATCCAAATCCTATATATCTGTCACCCATTTTACTTGTTTCTGTTTCCACGCTAGCAGGGGAAGCTTGACGTATAAGAGTAGTGTGTCCATATATATATATAATTCATATTTGACACACAACATTGAGAATCTTATCCTCAGAATACAATTCATAGATTGAGTGGCGTAATATAGGACTTGGCAATAATAAACAAAGCGAGGCCAAGATAATCATCATCACATGATAACGACAAACTTTAAATTAAACTATATATATAATAAGGTGGGGTGGTTCATGTTAGGGGTAGAGTTGTAAATATGCACGTAGAGCTTCATCATCTCTGTTGCGACGGCGTCTGTGTGTATAAATATGTGAGGTGGAGCTTGAAGGTGGTGACTTGTGCAGGAGATCGAATACATATTAGGGATTAATAATGGGGAAGGGAACGGCGTCGTTTGTGAGGGAGTGGGTGGCGGAGAAGTGTGGAGGGTACGCCGTGATAGACGGTGGGTTGGCGACGGAGCTTGAACGGCACGGCGCTGATCTCAAAGACCCTCTGTGGAGCGCCAAATGCCTCCTCACTGCCGCCCATCTCCTCAGGAAGGTACTCTCAAACATGTTTTGGTGAATTAATTTTTAATTAGCCAACTTTTATGGAACCGGATCCAATTAAAGGACGCCATTTTTGCTCCAAAACAACGTATTTCATCCACATCACCATGCACCTAATCATAGTACCACTCCAAACATTTGTTTGCTTCTGACGTTTTTATATAACCCTGGTTTTATGCATGTCTACTTTTCTTCTATATTAGTAATTCGTAACCCCACACACACACACACACAAAAGAAAATGAAATCTATGCTAGATCTTCTTAACTGAAAAAACAAATAAACATTAACTATGGAGCGATTAATTTAATCAAATAATTACGTTGTATGCTGTGGTTATTTGTGAAACAGGTTCACCTAGACTACCTTGACGCAGGAGCAAACATACTAATAACAGCATCGTATCAGGTAATTGTCTCTCCCTTTGATTTGATATAAAAGTGTTTTGTCAGTTGAGACTTTTGTAATCATTTTTTCTCTCTGTCAAATAAAATAGACTACGGTAATGCATTATTTATCACTTCCTTTGCTGTTTAAAGTAAGACTAATAGTTGATATTGATTTTAAGTGTAAGATATATTTTACACTTTTATTCATTTTTTCTCAAACTAACTATATTGATATTTCCTCAATAATAATTAAGTAGGGGAGGGACGGAGAGAATTAAGGAAAAAAATTATTATGGTATTTTAGAAAAAACATAGTACCTCCGGTTCTTAATATATAAGAGCTCGTCCGTAGTGTAATTTACACTAAGGATGAATTCTTATATTAGAGATTAGAGGTAGAATCATATTAACTAACTTAATTAACATCCTTAATCCACTTAAATTAGTTAATTAGATATTGAGAAGTATAACTTTTTTTTTTCTAGCCAAAAAATTTTGACTAAAAGAACTTGGAAGGACTATACGGAAAAATATTGTCCCCCAAAAGATTCAATTGAAAAAAGAAATGACATTTAAACACTTAATATTTAATTTATGATTTCATGTACTCCAATCCTAAATGTAAAAATCAGTACAGGAATTTGTTCTAGTCTTTAAATATAAGCTCTCAACTACATCCCCAAATTTGTAACATAATTATTAAGGATGTTTTCCTTCAAAGTAAAATCACTAATTTTCTTAATATAAGCTAATTGATTATTTGATTCTTACGCCTAATTAAGGACTTCATGGGGGAGTGCTAACTAGTGTTGGTCCTCCATGTGTAAAGGATATCGTTAAAATTTTTATTTATATATATTATATAAAAATACATAGATGCGTAGATTATTCATTTTGCTGCCTGGAAGTAGGCCACCCTTGAGGGATTTGAAGCAAAAGGGTATTCAAGAGAAGAAGGTGAAGCTCTGCTTAGAAAAAGCGTAGAAATCGCACGTGAGGCTCGAGACATCTTCAACGACAAATGCACCAAAAATTCTTGCGACCGCCTCACAAATGGAAGATCATGGACGCCTCCAATTCTAGTTGCTGCTTCTGTGGGAAGCTATGGCGCTTATTTGGCTGATGGATCAGAATATAGGTCAACTTCTATTCTGAGATCCATTCTTTTACATTTCTGAAACTCTTGGTTATATTCTTCTCTGAATTTGTATTATTCTTGTTTCTTTCCGCAGCGGCGACTACGGCGATGCAGTTACGGTGGCGACGCTGAAGAATTTCCACCGGAGACGACTCCAGATTCTTGCCGACTCTGATCCTGACTTGATCGCATTTGAAACCATTCCAAACAAAATCGAAGCTCAGGTATCTATATATAATCTTGTGAATCAATTCTGGAAATAATCAACCAGTAAAAACAGAGAATGCAAAAACTACAAAATACTGGATTAGCGACGGAATTCCGTCGTTGAATTGACTTAGCAACAGAATTCCGTTAGTAATTAATTAGTGACAACCTATTCAACCACGAAGTCATCCAATTCCGTCGCTAATTCACTATTTTTTCATTTTAGTGGTAGATTTACCTGATGCCGTACAATCTTGTTTGATTCGCTTGAATTTATTTGTTTAATTTAATGGAGGCATATGCTGAACTTCTTGAGGAAGAAGGGATAGAAATTCCTGCGTGGTTTTCTTTTAGCTGTAAGGATGGAAGCAACGTGGTTAGTGGCGATTCCATCTCGGAGTGCGCCGCCATTGCCGATTCATGCGAGCGAGTTGCTGCAGTCGGAGTCAATTGTACAGCTCCTAGATATATTCTTTCACTCATTGAATCCATAACTAAGGTGAGAGACTCTTCAAATCTAGTTTGAGTCCTGAGGAATGTATTATTCTAAAATAGATCCCATGCATGTTCTGTAACTAGTGTGAATCTATCAGGTAACAAACAAACCAGTTCTTGTATATCCCAATAGTGGCGAGACCTATGATGGCGAGAGCAAGCAATGGATGGTGAGTTCCCTCTCTGTTTCTCTCTTTGTATGCATCAAGATTCAAATTGTAAACCCGCAAGAAAGAGTTACTTTTATCAATAAATATGTATTACTAATGTAGGGTTAAATAATTAAAATATAAAAAATGACAAGATTTAAATATATTTTAAATCAAAATAATTGAAATTAAATTCATCAACATTCATGATTTTACTATACTTAACAAAGTAATTTCTATAAAATTTATATATAAAACCACTAAACATGATCAAATAAAAAAAATTAACATAAATTTAAGAATGAGTTACTATGATTTTATAAATTGAAAATGTAAAAACAGTAAACCCGTATATGAACTCACGAGTTTAACTAAACTTACAATTAACATAAGTTTAAAAACGACTCAACATGATTTTGTAAGTTAGAGGTTCAACTCGTGAATTTTACAATAATGGTATATATAACTACAACTCCATTGAGGTTCACATAATCTCAATTCAAATCTGTCTCAATCTTATTTCTAATGTTTTTTGTCCCCTCAAATAATGAATGGTTAAAACTGCGATTCTTTTCTAAAGAAATGGCCAATTGTTGTTTATGTATCGAATTGTTGGCTAGTACATACATTAAAAGTTGAATGTCCTTGCAATGAAAATTATAATGCAGAGATCAAGGGGAGAGGGAGAAGAAGATTTTGTGTCATACATAGCTAAGTGGCGCGATGCTGGTGCTTCCCTTTTTGGTGGCTGCTGCAGGACTACTCCTCGTACTATCAAAGCCATAACAAAGGCATTGTCCCCAAAAGCTTCTGATGACGATAATCAGAATTCTTAGTATCTACTTTTCACTACGTTTTGCTATGATGGAAGAAATGAACGTAATGCTGAATAAATAAACTGGTTATGTTATAGCGTTTGGGATTAGCATTTGTTTCGGGTTTTTTATTATTATATGATAAATGTTAATTACTATAATTTGTTAATTTAGATCGAGATTTAAACAAGAATCTTTCAAAAGGAACCCAATAGATTCTTTAGTGCTAGTGGTACATTATTTCTCACAAAAATGAACCAAAATGTAATGTAACTCACGTAACAAGTAACAATATCAAGTTATATGTTGGCAAAAAAAAAAAACAATATCAAGTTATATAGCATGTCCATAAAATACGGATGAAAAGCCAACTTCCTAGAGTGCAAACCTCTTCACTATAGTAAATAGTGACCATGAAACCAGATGTCATCTGTGAACACCAACTATTCTCAAAGTCGAAACGAAAAAAAATGATGCTTCACCCAGCTTAAGATAGAAACATTTGAATGATACCTAAGCTGTCCCACTGCAGAAAAGTAGCAGAACTCCTAATTAATAAAGTAAAGAAGCATTCCCATTCAATCAAGCTCCAACAATTTCTTGGGTCTCCTCAGCCATTGTTTCATCAGCAGGTCTGTCTACCTTCACACCAACATCTTCTGAATAATCCCCATGAACCTGATTGGACAACGTGGTAAAGGCATTAGATCAGTCCAAAGATCAAGGTTCTAACCATATGCTTGTGACGACAAATGAAGAAGAGATATCATCTCTTCTCAACAATGTGAGTTTAATTCTTCTGTAAGTGCTCTTTGAACCCGGAGGCATGCCCTAATGAACCCACGGGACTCAACTCACCTATACTTTTTTGTATCAAAAAGATTTCTTCTAAGGAGAAGAGTAATATACTAATGCACTGAGCCAATCAAGAGGATGTGCCCTTAAGATTGCTTAGAGATGACATAACACAGATAAATTCCAAAGATGCCCAGGCTATAAATAGTATTTAAGCCCTAGACGTTCATTAAACAATTCTGGAAGAAATTGACCATGAAATTATGATATAGGAAAGGGGTGGGCATGGGAGTCAATGATTTAATTTAAGGTTGTACTCAACAAGAAGAAAAATGTACACACATTATTCAGTTAGCCAAACATCTGGTCAAAAGGACAATAATGAAAATCAAGCAACAGATCAAATAAACTCAATAACAAAGATTTTACTCAGGTTTACTATAGCAAATAGTTCGTCAATCATTCTTAAAGGGAATTTGGGATAAGACAGGTACCTCCATCAGTTTTCCGAGATCAAATTTGGGAGCTTTCAAAATCTTGACTTTTCTAATGAAGACATTTTGCAGAGGGTAAATGCTAGATGTCGCTTTTTCAATCTCTTTGCCAATCATCTCTGGAATGAACTTACGAACCAACTCTTTCAAATCACAGGAAGTAGCCTGATTAGTCATGATCTCTCTCATCTTCCGGCGGATCTAAAAAGACAATATGCAATTTTGAAATGTGAGAGAAAAACAGAAGATAAAACCAATTTTCCCATAATCGAGTTCAGAAGCAAATTCACAAGAGTGTAATCAAAATGGCATAAAAATGACAGATAACAGAGCAATGACATCAATTAATTCAGGCCCATTAAATTTTGGTTTTTACATTTTAGGTATTTCATCATACCAAAACACAAGTAAAACCATGGTATTACTATGATGCAAGCTGAAATTGAAAGCTGCCATTTTTTTCCATGTTCCAAACAATTTACTGAATATACCTGTCTAATCTGGCTTGATTGTGCATAGCAGGTCCTCTTCACCTGGTTTGCACGTCTCTTTGTAAATCCAATGCAGAACATTCTCAATGTGTAGTTATCAGTGGTTTTCACATCCACGTGAGCTTCAATTAAAGTTTGCCATTTGCGCACCAATGACCTCAACTTGTCAGTTGTAAAATTCATTCCCTAAAGTTTGCAGGATCTTATTAAACAATATTGATCATTAAAAAACATTGGATTATGATATGAGCAAACAACATTGCAGATCATACCCAGAAATTGGTCAGAACATTTTTCCCTTGAACATCCTCAGCTCTCAACCTAATCTTCCTAAAGGCATGGTCCTCATCACCTTGGAGATCAGCCAATGAAACTTCAAACACTCGATGTTTAAGTCCTTCAGAAGCAATCTGTTATTTACAACAATCGCAACCCATATAAGCATGCTGCTATGCACAAGCCAATTCCGGTTAATATGCATTAAAAGCAAGGAACAAGAGCTCAAAAGTGTCAAGTTATTAGCATAAACCAACCATCAGCCCTTAGATGGTAAAAATAATGGAAGGTAACTAGTCCAAGAATGAGAAATTAAAGGGAAAAATGCATAGCATATACGGAAAATTAAATTTAAAGCCCAGATCCCAAAATGAGATAAAATTAGATTCTCTCAGTAACGTCCAAGAAGCTAAGAAATCCTTCTACTCCACAGCATCAAGAAACCAACATACATAATATTCATACCCCATAGAATCAATAAACAGCATACTAGTAGTCATTTAAAACCACAGTTTAAGGCATTTTTTTAAAAATAAATTCAGGTAGGAGCATAAACGTTAAACACGTTTAAAGGCCATATTAAAATTCCCATTCGCCATAACTCTTCACCAAGATATAGCATAAAAAGAATCACAGACTAAACATGAATGAAATTACCTTGGTCCCCTGCGTGCGAGTGACGAGGGTTTTGCCCACATTCTTCACTTGGAAAACAGAAGGGGCCTTAACATCATACCAGTCCTTCTTAGCAAAGGGATCAGCTCTGAATAAAAAGCCAAGAAATCAAAAATCAGAAAGGACCGAATACAAAAAGCCAAAGAGAGAATGAAAACTGGTGAAAAGGGAAGTTACGCACGCCTTCTTCTTGCCACCCTTTTTGCCCTTCGAAATACGCTTGTTTTTGCCGACGGCCATGGCTGATGACTGGAGCTTCTTCTGCTAAGCAGATGACGGCCGAAGGAGTAAACTCAGCGGGAGAAGAACCCTACGAGATTTTCCGCCCTCACTTATATACTTCCTCGTCAATTTAATTTAATTAAGGCTTAAATACTAAAATGTGTGTGTGTTTTTTTTCCCTTTTTGGTTTTTACCTGAAATTTTGTTTTAGATTATTACATAATTTTCATGCATAAATTAAAATAAGGAAAATACTTACATCAAGTTCCTTATATCCATTTCGTCAAGTTTTCCAATCATATGTGACTATGTGTTATATTTTTGAATTATTATCAATGAACTATAAATCCAAATGCGAAAAATAGCACACATGGTCATGTGTGATTGGAGAACTTGATGTAATGGATGTAAGAAACTTGATGTAAGTATGATCCTTAAAATAAAACTATCTAATAATTTTTTTTATTTTTTTTTGGATGCTGTATTTTTTTTTTTTTTTCCTTTGAAAGGTCTCTTAAATCTATTTTCTCATGCATGTGTATTCGTACTCAAACTTTGGAGTTTATTGAATTCAGGCCGCCATATTCACATGAATCACATTTCACATGAACTATTATTTCTGTTGGCATCGACGTATTTATAGTTTTATATATAACATTATTAAAGAGTATAATATAACATTTTTTAATTTTTAAAATATAAATATTTTTTAAATCAACTAATTTAATATGATGCTAACTTTTTGTCAACTACCACTCATGAACTTAAATATATTATTTAGTAAAAATAATAAAACCATGTCTTACCTATTTGGATGAATAATGGTTTTTTAGGCATAAAACCAAACATACTTTTTGCGATTATATAAAACCAAACATACTTTTTCTCCTATCCTTAATATAAGATGTAGTTACCTAATTTAATTAGATTAAGAAAATTAATTAAGTTAGTTAATATGACATGTATTTTTTAAAACATCCTAGTCATCTCCCTTAATTCCCTTATTCCATCTCTCCATTGTATGGTGAGGGAGCATTAATACGGGTAAATTAGAAAAATATTGAAAAATATAAAAATTATATCTTATATTTATTATCAAAATCAACTCACCAAATATATCTTATTTAACCACTGGAGGAGTATTAGTGTCAATAACCAAATCAATCATCTTAGTAATTTTTGGTGTTGTATTGTAACTTTCCACCTCACTTTTTATATAAGTACATTAATTTTTAGGGACATGATTAAGAGACAACATATATTTTTTTTTTTGAAAGACTTCTTATAATTCCTCTCCATTAAAAAATTAATACAAACTCTTATCATGTGTAAAACTCTCTTGTGTTCCTATAATTGTGTTTTTAAGATTGGAGCATTATGGTTTTATTTTATCTATCCCAAATATGTAGTAGACAAGTTTTAAGTCAATTATTTCATTTGCATATATGTGTGTTAGAATAATGTGTGTGTGCGCACCTGCGCATACCGGACCGGGTCAGATCTGGGTAAACAGAGCCATGCAAGGATTCGACTATAAGAGCTTAATTAGAGTTAATGAGAGGGTGGAAGAAGAGAAGAGAGATTACAAGGGAATTCTGTTGCGGGGATGAGAAAACAAGCAAGGGGCGGCCTTTGAGTCAGGTGAGACCACCTCAGCTTGCTCTCCAAGCCACAATTTGGTCATGAATGTCTGATTGATTCCATCATTAATTGAGTCTTGCTCATCAATTAAACTTGTTGATTTGCATTAACAATGCATCCATTAATATGATTTGTCTTTTCAAGCAGCAATCAATGCTAAAATATTAATTTGTTTTCTCATGTGATTCAGGCTATTTGTTTTTTCCAATCAAATAGTTCAGCCCATTAAAAATGGATTTGAACTCAAAATCCAACCATGTGCATGTCTTATATACACACAAGAACTTGATTGCATACTTCCTTCAAATATAAGCAGGCTTTTCTCAAAAGTAATGCTTTTTGCTGGTGCACATGATAATTAAGTACTTTTTAATCTTAGGTACATAAAATATCAAGTACTTGTAATTATCTTAGCAGTATACTTTTGCTTGTAAACTCAAACTTTATATTACTCAAATTGTAAATTGGGTTTTCACTATTAACAATCATAGTTTAAAAAAATGCAAATCCTTTGGTATTAGCAGAATCATTATCCTCCATTTGATAAATTACATGAATGCTTCACCCGGCTTGTTTTGGTCTTTCACTCCCAATCCCCGTTCCTGTTGTTCTCCTCTTAATTCTCATCTCATCCCAGCAGATGAGATTTTCTTACCCTCCTGATGTGATCCACAAGGAAAATTTCTGCTGATTTTTTTGGCAGTGATATCATTTGCACTTAGGAGGGCTGATAGGATCCCTATACCATTAGTAGATCACATTCAAAAACAGATGTTCAAAAATCTTACAAATACGGTTCCCCTTAGCATAGGACATGGGAGTACTATAACTTATACTAATCATCACATCAAACATATCTCTTGAAGGCTTTTTCAAACGTGGGGTTGTGGATTTAACCCTCTGTAGGAGATATGAGGGGTATGTGAATTATGATTAAAAAAAAAAAAAAGAGTTTACTCAAGCTGAGGGGCACACAAATACTATGTGATGAGGAATTTATTGATTTTGTATAAAGCTACAATATAATCATGCATCCCAAGTACACAAAAGGTGTGTATATAGATATTGTCATTTAAAATCACATATTTCCCAAGAAAGAACATTCAAAATTACACCAACAATTCTCTCCCACGTCAGAATTCAGAAACAGCCACAATGCGATAATGAACAGGCTTGCGATCAAAACTGCACTATCACTATCAGCCTTCAGCCAGTGCTGCAAGCCCCTACATACAGGTGCAGGCTAATTTTCACATCTCTCATTCAATGCCTCCCGGTCCCGGATTCTTCATCCTTCTTTTGCAGGGAATTTGGGACAGCAGATGGGGATTTCTTTAGGAGAATATAATACATACTCGTTTCTCCCGACCAGAATAAAAAGTATAATTCAATGAACTTGATTGAACTAAACTGGTACTGCCTCTGGTTTTCTGCCTTCACTTGAGGGAACCAAACTATCATAGTACTCAACCAGCACCTTCCAGCCACCAGGGCACATGAATCCATCAGGAGGACTTTCTTTATTCCTTGCCAGCGTTCTCATCTACAAAATCAACTTAGTCAAGATACAAGACACAACAGTTCGACACATTATGAGTAGATCCTATCATTTTCTAAAATATGGATCACAGATCAGTATCTTTTCTTTCTGAACCTTAACAGTGTGTTTGGATCATAATCCTTAAAATACTGAGTGAGTGTTTGGGAAGATCCCAAACCTAGGTTTACGCAACCCGAGACAAAACTCCTCTCACACATTTACCTCGTAAATTGTAAAAGCTAATCCAAACACGCAATGAGCCGAAGAGCGTGATGCTGTTACACATACCTTGGTCCCTGATATAAAGAGGAAATCTTGAGACCTAGAGGGGTCAAAGAAAGCCATTTTGCCCTGAGTCTTGTCATATGCCGCAACCTGCAAACAGACAGATATTATCACGGGTGTCAAAGAATAGCTTCACTAAAGCTTGTCTCGATAGGGAAGAGGAAAGGTATTCAAGTACCCTAAAGGGAAGGATGTTTAGACGCTCTAGTCCAGGTGCCATACTCAACACCTTCTTCCCATGGTCAGCATCATATAAATCTCTTTTCTCAGTTGGGTGGCCCATGCCTGCAGGGTCCCGACCAACAATGTAGAAGTTTGCCCCGGCATTAATCCTAGCCTTTGCATGCCACTGTACCTCAGTTGGTCCAGCATAGTGCATGGGAGAAGGGAATATTGATACTACTGTCGTCTCTGGGTCAAGAACACCATCCTCAAGCACCTAATGAAAAATCCAAATACCATGTGATTTTCATTTTATAAGGATATATAATTCCATGCATTTGGGGAGTTTTCTGATTTTCTTAGTAAGCAAGTTACTTTTCTTTGCTAAGAAGGTTCCAGTAGGCCATGCAAGAAGACAGAGCACAAGCATAATATTCTGTCAATTTTTCTCCCCCAGAGAATGACAAAAAAGAGGTATTGGTTCAACGAATTCACATTGGCACTTGACATTACACATACCTTTTCATGCTGTCTCATACGCCAACTGAGTGGAACATCATCTGCTTTGGTAAAGCCTCCCAGTGGGTGGAGCAAGAGGATGGGATTCTTATAGCCCATGTCAAGAAGTCGTTTACGTGTATCAGTCATCAGCAAAGCATGACCATTGTGAACAGGATTTCGGAGCTGGAAAGCAAACACAGCATCTGCATTGCGCCTTGTGAACTCTTCACGGAGTTCTGCAGGAGACAGCCGAAATTGATCAAGCCCATCATGGTACTTGATTTCTTCTATAACCTCTAGGTCACCCCCTATCAGCCACTTGCCAGCGTGGGTTATAGTTTCTTCAGCATAAGGTAGGCCAGGGGCAGTTGTTCCCCAAGTTCGAGCTATTCTCTCTTCCTTGGGGTGCTTGTAAATCTCGACACTAAAATTACCAAAAGAACAATTCATTAGCCAAAAGGGAAAAATTGCAATTGAACAATTGAGAAAATAATGACAGTATTTCACTGCAGAAACTGTGTGTAAAATTTGTCACATGACTAATGTGGATTGATGGACCAAAATCACCAAATACTGCCAAACCTTTCAAGACAAGAAATATTATTTTACGCGCATAAAGAACAAAGTTGGATCACTGATGTATATCAAAATGGGCCTAGAATGATAAACCTAATTGTGTGCAACAATCAACTAAACCAAGCCTGACCATTATTTCCCACATAAACACTATGCATGAGAAATTTTATTCCATTATAGACAAGCTGAACATATCATAAAATCCACAATGTCAACCAAAGAACTCAAGTCAATGCAACCCCAAATTTTTTTTGGGGGGGGGGGGGCGTACACCATTTGGTCAATTGTGTATAATAAGTTGCAAAGTTGCTCTGCCCTGCCTGCCGAACATAACAGTGGCTTCTAAGCATACAGGAGTGGTCACATGTTAAACAATTGGAACTTTTCCAAATGACTTTGTCAAGTTTAATTAGTATAATCGATTCAACTTCAAATCTTTGGGATATTAATTTCAAAACTCTGAAGATTTACTATGGTACAGATGGTGGACTGGCATCCACCAGTCTCAACAGTGAGTCAGTTTAATTTCATAAGCTTCGGTAGTAAGGCAAAAAAAAAAAAAGGGGGTTAACTTCACAGCTTCGGGAGCTAACTATGCAATTATGAAAATAAAACGCGGGAAATCAACTGAAATATCGTTAATCAAGGATGAAGACGAATCATTCCCAGGTATAACCAATTTGAATTCTGGGGTCCCTCCCCTTCCCCTCTTCTTTCTATTCTTCACGAAACCTTAAATCCACATAGTCATCTTTAGCTCTGTAAAAAGATAACTCTTCCCCGAACAAGATGTTTTCTTCTTTTTTGCCCTTGAAAAATTATCGTAAGTGATACAAAAGCATGATCTAATAATAACAGGAAAACTAACCAGATGTAAAGAAGAGCAATTCAGTCGATCAACATCAAAAAGTAGTGTCACTCATTGTAATATGCACTAGTTTTTCAGTATTTAGGAGTATGAAGAGATGAAATGTAGAGTCTTACTCTTTCAAAATGGCAACAGGATTTCCCTGTGAGTCAAAGAGAGCAACATTTCTGGACTCGCCAATCAAATGCCTCTGTTCATCATCAATGGCAAGCACGATGGGCACCGACATGTTCACAATCGATCCATCATGGAGTCGAAGAGAGTTGAAATGAAGCGTTTGTAGGAACTCCGCCTCTCTCATGAACCCACTCAAAGGACTAGCCCACCCGTCGCTGAGCACATGAACCCATTCCACATCAATCTTTGAAAGCTGGATCCTGGGCAAAGACAAAGCCTCCTTCCTCTTTCCGTTCCTCTGAGATTCCTCAACGACGAGATTCACCAGCTTCCCACCATCGGGTTCGATCAAAGCGTTGGAGACTCTGAGTCTCGGGTAGGATTTCTGATTGGAGGCAAGAGAAAGCTTGAAGGAAGGGGGAAAATGGGTATGGAATTTGTTGGAGAGAGAATGAGAGGGGAAGGTAGTCTTGGAAGAAAGTATTGTGGCCATGGAAGAATGAACTGAAAACAGAGATTAGAGAAGAATGAGGTAGTGAAATGGGAAAGGAAATGGAGAATCGAATCTGATTTTGGTTTTGCGTAGAAATGAGGAAGGAGAAGGGTAGGGTTTTATAGGAATGAAGTTGAAAGCCGTTGATTTGCGGGGGATGAACCTGGACACTTGTGTTGATTCTGCTTTCTGCCATAGACGGACAAGTGGAGGCAGGCACAGTGACCGTGGGAGTGTTGTGTGTTCTAGGGATAGTGAATGGGTCAACAAAGACCTATGAAGTAGGGGAGTTACTATACCAACGACCGACCAATAGTCACTTTTTCTTTTCATAACCTAAATAGTAAACTTGCACTAAAGCGTCATAGGGATGGAAATGGATACGAATCTTCTCAAAATTATTTTAAAATTTAAGATATTTTTATAAAGATGGAGTTTTTTCCCATATCTTGTGGATCATTATTTTTTGGGAGAATTATATTCAGGTCTCAAGAAAGAGGAGAAATGAAAAAATGGTCCCTATAGATTACAAAATGAAAAAATGGTCACATAGAGTTGTCAATACAGACTCCTTGAGTTGTTAATGGGACTATTTTTTCATTTTACAATCTATAGGGACCATTTCTTCATTTTTTCTCTTCCATAGGGCCTAAATGTAATTGTCCCTTATTTTTTATATACATAAATATAGAAATGCAACTTTTAGTTCTTAATTTTTTTGGGAAGATCCCTATAAAAACTATTGAAATAGAAAAATCCCTATTTGGTACAGTGAAATTCAGAAATTTCAAGTCAGTGCTGTGTCAGTACGGAGAAGGAATTTGAGATTTTGAAATTTCAACGAAAAGACAAATGTGCCCTTCAGTTGTCCCCCTCTTAGCTCAGAATAACAACACCTCATTCTTGATTAACAACACAGTATTCTACATTAACAACTCCGCTTTCTACTTTACAATAACAACACCGATCTCTTTGTTAACAACACCGTATAGTAATTAACAATTCCACTTTCTTGCTTCATAACTTCATAATTTAAGTTTCAGGGTTAATAACAACACCTCTCTCTTTATTAACAACATCGTATTTTATATTAACAACACCATATTTTGAGATACAAATATGTGAAAAAATAAAGCAGAGTTGTTAATGTAGAATGCGATGTTGTTAATCAAGAGAAAGGTGTTGTTATTCCGAATTGAGAGGGGGGATAGCTGAATGGTGCATTCGTCTTTTCACCGAAATTTCAAAATCTCAGATTCCTCCTCCGTACTGACACAGGACTAACCTGGGATTTTCTATATTCCAAGGTGGTTTTTTGGCATTTCCCCTAATTTTTTTAATTATCAACCTAGTTTTTTGAGTTCTTTTAGTTTTTTGTGTCAATAAATGATATATAGAGTAAGCTGTTCCAAATTTTAAAAAAATTATAGGATTAAATTGTTTCAGATTAAAAAATATATAAGGATTGAGCTGTTAGAAATTAAAATTTAAAGTCTAAATTGATAATTGAGAAAGAAAAATTCATAGACTAAGAGTTACATTTTTCCCTCAAGAGATCACGAGAACTAAAGTATTCACACAAATTTGAACTAAAAATATTTAGTTTTATTGGCGGATTTTATGTTTGTTAATGTAAAATTTTGCAAAGGAAAGGAGTTTGATGTTGGATCCCACAATGCATCACACTTGAAATAGTGGATACTGGATCCAACTTTATATGTTTTAAAACTTACATCTAAATATAAGTAAAATTCTTCACCCACACCTTGTGGTGGTATATAATTTTTATTTTTATCATTAATAACAAACCAACAGAATTTTGAAATTTTATCATTTTGAATTTTTATTGTATTTGTTGAACTGTGCCCTTGCTGGGATGAATTTTTAAGAAAAGTCTGTGTGATAAGATTTGATTGGAAAATTGGTATAATGAATATAAGAAAATAGACCAAATCTTTGTCCAATATATATTAACCTCATTTCCTCCCATCCTAAGGATGTGTTTGGTTTGAGGGGTAGGAGGGAATAGAAATGTGTGTAAATTATTTTTTTGGGTTAAAAGAATTTAAATTTTGGACGGGAATCCAAAATTTAGAAAGAATAAAAAAGTAAATTTTGGACAGGAATCCAAAATTTAAAAAAATAAGAGGATAAATTCTGAGTTTCTTTTATCCAAAATTGTAATTTCACCATCCCTCCCTCCCCTCCCCTCCCCTCCCCTCAAACCAAACACACCCTAAGTATTAGGTCTAGTTAATTAATTTATATAGATTTTAAAAAAAAATTAAATTAGCTATTTTTTATTATTGTGTAAAAAGCATGTCTCATTTTTCTTAAAATACCCTAAAGAAAATATCATTAAAGGTAGAAAAAAGTTTTAAAAAACTATAAAAATAACTTTGAAAAATACAAAAGGATGGAAGAAATGAGGTTATATATGTAACTAGGACTCAAACAAAGTCATGAGCTTAAAAAAGAAAACTCAGACATTTAAAAAGAAAGGAAAATTACATTCAAGTCTTAAAAAAAGGGGAAATGAAAACTTGGTTCCTTGAAATTATAAAATGAAAAAAATGGTTTTATGAAGTTATCAATATCCACTCATGGAGTTATAAATGATCCACTCATGGAGTTGTCAATTAGACCATTTTTTTATTTTCTAATGTCAAAGGATTTTTTTTTTTTTTTTGAGATTTGAGGGTAATTTTCCCTAAAAAGAGAGACTATTTGTGGGGTGTTGCTTCAAAAAGTGCACGGCCGTCAAAGGAGACAACAAATAATTAAAACTTAAAAGTGATCTCATTGCTTTCGTATTTCTTTTTACTCCATCTTTTAATTATTAGTTTTATCCACAAAATGTAATTGAACCTTGCAATCTTCACGGCCCTATTCATTCTTTGGATCACTTTCAATCTTCAAAGTTGAATTCCTCCACCACACTTAGCTTCCACGTTCCTACGTTCACTGACGAATCTTCAACCTATTTTCAACTAAGTGGGGCCCATAGATTCCCAATTCATCACAACTTTCTGGCGGCTTAGCTTTGCGTCCAAACATACTCTTTTTGTCCTTAGGCGATTTTTTTCTTAGTTGGTAAAACGAACTTACATTTAAGGTTAGTTATAAATAATACGTTAAAAATGACATATTTTTTTTAAATATGTTTATATTAATGAAAAAGAATATAAGAGGGAGAATGTATAATAAATATGAGAGAGAATAAGTAATAAATAATTAAATAAAAAAGAATTAATTGTGAATGAGAGATAATTAATATAAAGATATATATTTAATAGACGTAGAAATAAATAATTTAAATTTTAAGACACAAGAAAAAAATTACTTATATTAAGAACCTATCTAAAAAAGAAAGTTGCTTATGAAAAGGACCAGAGGAGTAGTTACTAAACTCCTTAACCTTTTCCTTAAGTATATTACTCATCTGGTCTGTTCACAAGTCATTTCCAACATATTTTATTGGGATAAAAAAAGACAAGCGTTCAACTCTACTCCTGTTCAATACACACCATACCTTATGAGAATAAAGTCTACCTAAATGAAGGATAAAATTGTACATTTATATAAAAAATTTAATGATATGGTTTATAAATATCACAAAAAAAAAATCTTTCTTTATTTACCTTATAATTAGTACAAGAGGAATAACTACTAAGATTGAGATGGGGGTATGAATAAAGATGACAACTTTTTTGATGTAAAAATTAGAGATGAATTTTAAAAGATTGAAGAAGTGGGGTAATAAAATTTTAATAAAAAGAATATATAAGATAAAAGAGTAAGAAAAATTAATTAAAAATTTTTAACCCCACTCTTCTAATTTTTTTAAATCCAACTCAAAATTTTTTTCCCTCCACCCACTTCCCCTCCCTTCCCCTCAGACCAAACAAACCCTAAATGTTGGTGAACAATATAAATAACACCCTGCAATATAGCTATATTGGCCAAGAGAAAGTAAGTGATCATGTATGTTGGCCAACGACTAAAGCTATATTTTCATGATTTATAAATAATTTTTAAATTATATATTCATATATGATTGCAATGAAAACCATGGAGGGGACATAGTTGACAAAATGTGAAACTAAAGGCTAAACATTTTTATCCAAATGAATTGAATTATCTTTATAAACTAAATTAGCCAAACATATAACAACAAATCTTCAGACAGAAAGGCATCCATCAAACATTCTTAACTATGCACCTAAATTGAAACTCCATTATTGTCAACCTTGTTTAGAGCTATTAATCTTTGTGCCTCTATGACTATATGAGGAACCTAAGCCTTTCGACTATACGAAAGAACCATCATAAAATCCTTTGCCGAGTCCCCAACAAAGGAATGAATCATCTCATCAGAATTTGGCACTGTCTTTAACCACATCTCAACTACGTCCTTCAGTTGCAGCGAAGGCAACAATGGCTTCCCACTTAATGAGATTTCCACCTGCACCAGTTTTATGAGCAATATTGAGGATACTGGTTCATTAATCATTCCTACGTTTTCAAGGATATTATAGACGTTATAATTGTTAATCACTCGAAATGGACTCTCACCTCTTCTGCGCTTGTAAGATCAAGCTTCTTCACTATATACTTCTTGATGAATGCAATAGGTAAATTGACATCCCTGTTATAATTTCAAAATCAGTTAGTCAACATCGTGACTCACACAAACACACAGATGTGGGAAAGTGTATGCGGGCGCATATGTTCATTTCTTACTTGCACACGCATGGGGCACACATGTGAAAGGACAAAACTTAGATTAAGTTTCTTATATCCATTAAGTCAAGTTCTCCAATCACACTTGTTATTTTATTGTTGTTAGTTGTTAAAATGCTTATGTGCACTTGTAAATTCACCTATGATTTTGATCTAATGGATATAAACAACTTGATACAAGTGTTGTCCTATGTAAATGTAGCTCATGTTTGTGTATGTACATAGACTCATGCCTGTGCTGCTTTGGGCGTTCATTTTTGTGCAGCATACAGAATTTTACTCTGAATAGAACACAAGAATTCTCAAACACATGCTCATGATGAGTTAATTTTTCAGACCAATAACCATGAATTATGGACTACCAATTAATGAGACTGTTGAATTTGAAATATGAGTTCAAAATAATATACTGAGGTTTCAAGACCAGATTTTCCGAAACAGTATGCTTTAAATTCTGCGATTACCTAAAGAAAAAATAAGATCTGTATGTCTTTCACAAAAAATAAAGAATTGGAAACAAGGCAAGAATCAACATTAAATGCAACCTAACCAAACAATAAAGAAAATCAGACAAATGCATAAGGTCTAGTGAGTGGTTATAGGCATCGGCTTTTCTTTTGCAGAAGTCAGTATAAGGCAGACAAATGGCATGATTTGGGAGAGATAAATTAGAATATAAAGTTTTGCTCTTTATCATGGAAGAAGAGGAAGATAAATAAATATGTCATGAAATCTAGTTCAAATACTTGGGAGGAAAGCAATGAGAAGAGGGGCAATAATACTCACCTGACCCTCAGGCAGGGGCAAGGCATCTGTGGCAAACGTGCACGTACATCCCTGGAACCAGTAATTAATATCTCAAATACTCAACACTTGCAAGATAAAATAGTTTCAAGAGCTAAATGATAAAAGCTTCACAAAATGTAATCTCACCCCTCTTCAGAAGCAACTAATGAGAACCATATTGGAATTATTCTTTCACTGCTTTGGCTGCTTGAACCAGTAGCTACAGGTTCTGCAGGAACATTCAAGTCTTGAGCAAGTTTGACTCTTGTTTGATGTTTGATACTCAACCCCTTAGTTTCGATGGGATCTGGTTGAACCGGAGTTGCCTCATTTTGATCACTAGCTGCCATAATTTTGGTTGCTTCATTTTGATCACTGGCTGCCATAATTTTGGTTGCCTCATTTGGATCACTGGCTGCCATAATTTTGGTAGTATCGGAGTCATTGTTGCAAGATTCAACCGGCACTGCAAAATTAGCATTTTCTTGCATATTGTTGGAAACTATAGACTTTGCATTTTCTGCATCTTCCATGAGGCAGTTCAAGGGCTCCCACATGGGAGCTTTTCCTTTCCATAACACAGCATTTTTCTCAGAAGTTTCATTAGGCGAATTTTGCTGGTTCAAATCTGGTTCTAAGGAAGTCTTCTGATTCTAAACCAAAATTGGACAGGAAAAAAGTTATGTAACAAAGAAGAGGTGTGAAAATATCTAACATAAGAGAAGGACAATCTTTAACTTTTTGCCATAATATTTTTCAATAAAAAATGTCAAAGTTGGTGTACCACGGAAAGCAACGAGAGCAGAAGGAAAGCTTTGTTTTCTTTACCTCAATTTCACTTGTCACATTTTCAGTTTCAAGCTCATTGTGTTCCTTGTCTGTCTTGTTATCTCCTGCTACTTTCTGAGGCTGAGGTTGACTAGCAGAGGGAATGTATTCTTTTGGAATAGGACTGTGTTCCTGGTTAGTCTTGTTATCTCTGGCTACTCTCTGAGGCTGAGGTTGACTAGCAGAGGGAATGTATTCTTTTGGAATAGGACTGTGTTCCTGGTTAGTCTTGTTATCTCCTGCTATTCTCTGAGGCTGAGGTTGACTAGTAGAGGCGATGTATTCTTGAGGAATGGGTTTTTTCCTTGATACAGACTTTGTTCTTGATGAATTTTTAACAGAGCCTTCCAAAATCACTACCCCATTCGGTCTTCCATGTTTCTTACCAGCTGATCTTTTCTCCAATTGAAAAGCAGCAAGAGCAGATTCTTGTTCATCCAAAAATTTTTTCGCTGCTGTTTTCGCCCTTCTTTCAACTAAAGAAGAATGGCTTGATAACTTAGCTTTTGGACTGGTGACTAATGAAGAGACAGGCTTCTCCTTTTTCTTGGAATCAGATGGCAATGGAAAGGAAGGCACAAGCTCAGGCGCAGGCGCACTTTCAGGTGCCTTAGCACTTTTTTCCTCGTGAGGAAAAATTTTATCCCTCAAATCTTGCAGATTAGGGTCTGGCCTGTAAATTGGCAAGAGGGTGAAGAAATCAGCAAAATGCATGTGAAATAAAGATAGGCACATGCAGTTACAACATTAACAGTTTGAACCTCTGTTACTTATTTTGCGGATAAAATTTGATCTTAATCAGAATAATGATCGGTTCAATTCTGTAAACCTGAGTTTCTGTCCTAGTTTACTTCAATAGCAGCTCAAGCATGATAATACTTTATCAAAACTAAGAAAAGGGTTGGTTGAGGGAGGGCGAGGCATACATTTTATGCTCCACAAACTCTACAGTTCTAAATCAGACCAGTGCAGTTCATTTGCATATGAACATTAATTGACCAAATCACTACATAATAATACACTGGAAGTCAAAGAATTCTAGTAACATACCCATTAGCCATTTATTTGTAAATAAGCTAAAGCAGCAAGTTATCTTAAAAACTGTGATGTCCGCATAATTCATATCAGAATAGTACAGAGAATTGATCCAAAAGAGACGTCACCTTGTCCTCTCAAGTGGGTAAGTACCAAGGTCTATATCACATTCTGGACAATGCGTCTGGCACTCATCTCTGAACTTCTTCCATATGCATTCCTTGCAAACTGAAATTGAATTTGAAATTCAGACAGCTGCACATAGTATAATCCTGACTTGCAATGAAGTAATATGTGCATCACACTGTACATTCATTTAACATTACAGAGATAAGAAATAGGAACAAGATCAGGATCAACTTTCTACCAATCTAATAAGCATATGCTCATTAAATGCAAGAAGTGATATCACAGAAAAAGTGAGGGAAAAAAAAATAAAGGAATTCCCAAAGAAGTTAGAATCTTAGAGGCTCATCAATTATTCTTTTTCGCAGAGGCTCCTCAACTATTCTTTTTTCCTGAAGAATATGAATCCTGTACCAACAAAAAGTCAATACTACCTCCACTCGTAAATATATGACATATGTGTACGCATATAATTCAATCTGCAGCTTCCATTCAGTGCAGCCACAGAACTTCCATGAGAATATGCTGAGTGGAAACAGCTCCATAGGCAAATATTCTATAGATAGGCTTTTTAAGTGTTTAAAAAAGATAAGCTTTTCACTTTCCAAATGTCATGAAGAAAAAAAAAAAGAAAGAATCAAGAATAAGGAAAGGTTGACATACAGAAAGATCAGAATGTCTGTATTGTAGAAACAGAGAGGGGGGGGGGAGATAGAGAGGAACATACACGTGTGCAAGCATTCTGAAATAGTGGTGGCTTCTCTGTAGAAATCATTACACAAAGGACACGTCAAGCATGGCGCGATCTTGGTCCTCCTGACCTTGGAGGTTTGTCCCTCTGTCGCTGTCATGGTCATCGTCGTCTCTCTCTGCTCCTCCGTCGCAGTTTCTGATAATAACGACAAACACATAACAAACCAACAAAAACACACCTCCTTACTTACGTACTCGCATGGTGCAGGTCACCCAACAAAGCAAGAAAGTCACGACTTTTTTCGCCATCATGGACGAAAAATCCCATAAGAATCACAAGAAAAAAAAAACATAGCACCCACAACGACCGACCAATACCAAGAGTTCCAGAAGAATCCCAAGCTATATAATGGGATTGAAACGAGGAAAAAAGAAGAAGAATATACAGTGTGTGTGGGGTTTTTGGATTTGAAGTAGTGGACGTGTGTGTTGTTCGATTTGTGCAACGAGAGAGTGAAGAGTGATTGATCTGTTCGAGGTTTAAAAGATGAAGAGGCTTATTATAGCTTTTTTCGTGAGGTGAAGGCTCTTCCTACGAGAGATGGTAGTGAGGACGAGGATGAGGACGAGGACGACGACACAATGTTTTCACGAAAAGGTTCGGAATCGTTGACAAAGGCGACTCTGTCTTCTATACAATTGTTTAATCTAACCTAATGATTTTCTCGATTCCACCTCCTATTATTTTATTCGTTTTAATCTAGTCCTCCTTATTGATATCTATTACCTATTTTAAAATAATATATGAAAAAAATTCAGCAATTACATGTCAAACTCATGCATTACATTGCATGAAGTTTAACTATATATGTGACTTTTTGTATATGTTTGTATTGTGTTTTTAGTCATCAATTATAACTATTTCATTATATAATTAAAAAATTCTGTACTTATTTTGTTAAGTGCCCAAGAAGGGATGAACTGTAAAGCTCATAATGTTGATGACCGAATTTTATAATTTGTCAAAGTTTTAAGAACAAAGTACACACACAGGTAAAAAAAAAAAAAAAAACAAAGAACACACGAGTACTTTCTTCCCCGACAAAAGGTAGATCAAATTGTTTGTATTCATTAGGCCAAGTTCATATGTGAATTTGCAACTGTACATCAATTTTTTAACAACTAGTAATAATAAAACAACAATTGTCAATATTTCATAGGTTAATTTATAAGTGCACATATGCATTTTAACCACCAACACTAACAAAATAACAAGTATTCTTATAAAAATTTACAAATCCAAATTGACATCACATGAGTGCATACAAAAATTTACGCTAAGTGTTCATATGTGGAAGAGCTTGTGCAATAACAAAATAATGAGTGTGATTGGTTTGACCAAGCAATTTAACCTAAATATTGTTCTTATATTTTCTTAATCAACAAATTCTACGAGTTGTCATGTGAAATTTATGCTAATGTGCTTTAAGAACCCTATGTTCCCTACATTGTAACTCATATACGTACATGGAGTAAATATTTTATAATCTATATGAGATTTGAATTTAACTTAGATAAATTAGAAGAAAGGGGAAATAGGAAGCATGAAACAAGCACAACCCATGTAGTGTAGACTCAACTCTTCTTCTCAGTAGATAGTGGACTCAAACTCTTCAACCATATCCCTTGAGATAAGAGAATATAATGCATATTGACATATTTTCAAGGTAAATCTGTGAGCATTCAATAACAAATATTTTTGGGCCCCTTCAAATATTCACAGGCTTTAAAATATGGACACGAGTTTAAAATACCCTACTGAAGTAGTTGGTTTATGCCTCATTCATGTGCCAATCCCTCTTCTTACAGTAATGTGCTATTGTAGCAAAAAAAAAAAAAAAAAGGTTATTTATAAGTTAAGGCTACCTTATATCCAAGTAGAAGGCCGATGCCAGGAGCCCTAGGCTTTAATCATCCTATGGGGTAAATTCAAGTTCTAAAGTTGTATGAGTGACTTCATGTCACTAATAACAATAAGAGAAAGAAATATTACAAAACTTCAGGCCACTTTATGAAATTAAGAAAGATTACATTAAATATTTTATCTTTTAACTAAAGGGGAGAACAAAAAGAAGATTGGAAGAATTCTCTCACATGCTTTTCAAAATTTTTAGGCTTAAACAATCTGCATCCTGCCTACTATCATAAGACTTACATATATAAAATCCAAATGATGATATTGATTAAATGCAACAAAACATCATACGACAAATTCAAACTCAGAAAGAACAGCAAAAGAATTAAAATTCTGACAAAATGGTATTGAACATAAATTTATTTTTAGGAATACTGTAAAACACAGAAACTGCGAATAAATTTCCTTAGATTGCAACTTCTAGAAAAGCAATACAATATTATTATACTCCTTCCAATTTCAAATGTAAGAACTAGTATAGGAATTTACTTTAATCTTATGTGTGAGATACTAATAACCTCTATCTTTTAAATTTGTAATATTGTTCTAAATTCTCTCTATTGATTGCACATATTAAGAGATTTTTTTATTAAAGAAGTAATTCGGTGCAAATGATTAAAAAGGGTGTGCTTTAGAGAAACGAACACCTATACCTTTTTTGACAAATACATAACTAATTTTATTAATCTCTACAAATTAGTTATCCATGGCCTATATTTACAGTCAGGTGGAGTATAACTTAAACTATCATGGAAGGTGAAAATGAAATTAGATTAGAGAAGTGTAGGTTAGGAATTGTGTTAAAGGAAGATGAGAGGTAGAGGTATACACAAGGTCATGACTTCTTAGATTATACTTTTGAATATTTATACAATTTTTATGCTTTTTGTGATAATATACGGAAGTGAAGTAGTTTTGTTCTTTGAAGTTTAAGTACTACTTCCTCCGGTCCTAAATATAAGATATATTTATTTAATTTGATTGATTATGAAAGTTAGTTAAATTAGTTTGTATGACATTTTTTTTAAAACTCCCTAATCATCTTCCTTAATTTCCTATCCCTCTTTTACTTAATTATTATTGAGGGAGCATTAAAACGAGTAATTTAGGAGGCATAACAATATATGAAATATGTCTTATATCTATGACTAAGATCTACTCCCCAATCTGGTCCTATATTAAAGACTGGAGGGAGCATATACTCCATATAGTTCGTACACAGTTTTTACTAATTAACCAACCTTAGTTAACTTAAAGCAAATTATATTAGTTTAATTACCTCACTACTAGCAATAGGATCCCTAATGTATGTGTATAATTTGGCTAGTTACGTTAATTAAGATTCAAACTAAGATATTTGTCGTATATGTTATTCAGTTCTTATATAGGAGATGTAACATGAGCATCTAGCATAACAAGCCATATATAGATTCTACAATTTACTCAATGCTAGATATGTTTAATGCATGGGGAAATATGTCTAGCTATGAATAAACATATTCACTGAACTAGTTATAAGAAAGATAAAGGGTATACAAATGTATTGTAACAATCTTAACCAGAGTACTCAGACCTAGATCGGACCAGCCCGGAAACTGTCGGACCCGTCAGTAGACCGGTCCGGTGACCCGGTCCGGTCTGAGTTTTTTTATTATTTTTTTAAAATCAAATTTTTTTATTTTTTCTTTAGAATTTCATATTAATAATTTTGAAATCTTCCATTTCTCACCGGTTTAGTCCTGGTTTGACTTTGGTCTGACCCACTAACCCTTAACTCAGTACCCCTATCGGTTCAGTGACCGGTCCTAGTTTGATTACCTTGATCTTAACCAAGTAACTTGTAGCTATTTTGGTGATGTTATTAGCACAAGCACAAATCACTACAAAAAAATAACATGATACACACACCATGTAGATTACAATATTTAGTTTGTGTAGGATTGTTTTCTAATGACTTGTGTTAAGCTTCCTATGGAGAGTGGGGTATTATATTATTCATTCATGATTTATTAATGATACGGTTTGTTATATATTTTATATTTGATATTATTAATATTAAAAAATTTAAAAAATACCCAATGGTTGCTAGAAAAATAAATTAGATCTGGTTGATAAGAGGATTATAGCAAAGAAGATTACACTATCTTTCATCCACCCACGCGTTTTACGTGAATATTTATTTTCACTTAAATGCCCATAAAAATACACATGCTAAGCCAGAAGAAAGGAGTAATCACTGTGTAAATTCATATTAAATTTAAATTAATCATTGAATGAGCAAATAGAAGGAAAGAGTATGAGTACCTTGGCCAGCCAAAATCTTGGTTAAGATTTTTTTCTTACGGGCATCAATTTCTCCTTTCATTGTTTCTCTTTCGCAATCTGATCTGATTTCACCCTTCAATATAATAAACTTGCGCAATTATATATATTAATATCCACAAAATATTATTTTCGCAAAGGTACATATAAATTTTTACTCACATATAAATAAAATAATTATATTTGATCAACCTTTATATTTTCTCTTGTTATCTTCGACGCGGTCGAAAAGGTAGACTTTTTGTCTCTATTAATGTCGTCTTTATATTGTATATAGCGAAATCAATGGACTACTAAAACTCATCACTCACAAAATTGCACTACTAAAACTCATCACTCACAAAAACCCTAGTGAAAAAAAGATTTTTTTTTTTCATTTCATGAGAAAAAGTAAAGTTGTCCCACCCTTTAATTTGAAAGAAAACAAATCAAATGGAACAATGGAATAAAGGATTGAAAGATAATTAAATTCACCAAGAGAGAGAGAGAGAGGAGAGGAGTACCTAACGAGTGGGATGTAATGCTCGAAAAAAATGGTGTTGAGTACGGCGATTAACTCAAATTTTGGTTTTTATAACCATCATATTTTAGTAGATTTCCGTTACCCTAAATATTAAGCTTCCTTTTCACGTAAAACGCAAAGTGTTATATTTTAAGACGCGTCGTTTTGGTGCATACTGATGTATATTATCGATAGTTACCATAATATTTCTTCAATTTTCAATGATAGAGGGCTATAATGGAAAATCATACCATTCTTATAATTTAGTTACCTTAAATATTAAGCTTCATTGTTTTGTTACCATAATATTTCCTTTATTTTCAATTATAGAGGGCTATAATGAATAGGCAAACGCTTCTTATATTTCATTTGGGCCCAAACACATCTGAAGGCACATCTTAAAATATAAGAAATATATATGTATAATTTTTTTAAAAGAAAAATGTGATGTACTTTATTACAAAACACTAGCTTATGACAAAAAGAATTGCATGTTAATATTTATGATATAAATGGGAAAATAAATTAAAACATGAACATAGAGAATAGAGACATGTACATCATACAGGCTAAGGCATCATCATCCCTTTTTACAGCATCAAGATTTGGCAAAGCATACAAAAAGAAATTAATGGGCGAATTAGACCTTCAAAGTTCAAATTATATATAAAGTTTATAAGGAATTCTTGATCTCTTGAGTACTTAGAGCTTTGGATATTTGAGAATCAAACTCAAAACAACAGTTTGACAGTTATTAGCTTATTGACTAATTAACAACACTAATTCGATGTTGTCTAGTCTTTTGACTGATCAGTAATGCATTACCACAAATATAAAAACTAACAAGATTACTACCTAATGATGAGCTAGAGATTTTGATAGAAATGTTGTTCAGCTATGTTTGTAATTCAAATTATATAACCTTTATTATTATTATTATTTTTTTTTTTGTAGACTTCGCATTCGATCGGTTAAGGTTAAGATTTCTTCTCCCTCAAAGCACGACTTATTATATCTTAAACTATGTACAATTATTTAATTAATCCTTATATATACATGGCATGTTTTATACTTTTGTTATATTTAAATTAAATATTTTTATCACAAGAATATAAAGAATTGTAAATTAGTAATTAGTAACCAATAATCAATAAATCTATATTAGTTTTATGAGGTTCTACGTGATAATAATAAGTTTTGACGCCCTTAGTTCAGGTTAAAAAAAAAAATAACACAAGTCATGAGTAAATATAGTAAAACACCATTTGTCCAAAAAAAAATATATATATATATATATATAGTAAAACACCCAAATAATGTATTTTTCAGAACATTGGCCACTTAATTAGCAGAGTAACTTTTTCCTTTCAAATTAAATCATTTAAAGATAAACATATCAATTTAATTTATGAAAGATTGCTCCTCTTCGTTTATTTTTTTAAAAATAAAACTGTTTAATTTAATTATTCAAGCAATTATTTCCGATCAAAATGATCTTTCTCCTAGACCCCCCCAAAAAAAAAACAGCAAAAGCAAATTATACATGAAACCTTCTACATTTTTTTTAACAAAGACAATGATATTATAAAAAGAACCATATTCATGCGAGAATCGTCCAAGATCAATTGGAAAGCAATGCCATATCTTATTTCCTTTGGACCATTTTTCATGCTCAAATTAAAAATAGGATAACTGACCCCTCACTAAGAATAATGAAAAGCATTAAAATAAGTGTTCATTCAAAGTATGGAATGTGAATATTATCAACAATTCAACTCACTCCATTCATAACTGAGACTCTGAATTGTTGTTCAAGCCATGCCAGTGCCCACACTCCTTGGGAGGTTAGGTAGCTCTCACTGGTTCCTTCAACATCTATTATTCTCGAGGACAAAATCTTGAATCACCCCACAATAAAAATTCTCTCAACAATGATCGCCACACAGTATGTAGGCGTTCCTTAGTTACTGTCTCAACACATTTCCAGAATATTGATCCATAGATACTTCACGATCCTACTAACCCCTTTGTACGAGCATATGCAATTATGCAGATAAACATAGCTGAGCAACATAATCCTGCGACCATAACTACCTGCCAATGCAAAAGACGATTCATTGTTATTTTAAAGTGTCGGCTAAAGAAAAGAATCGATGTGAGAAGCAATAGTTTGCGTACCCATTTGAACATGTAACCATGGTCATCGTTCCAAGTGTAAGGGATATTCATGCCAAATATTCCAGCCACCAAAGAATACATAGATAGACAGACAGTTCCTGAACTCAGAAAGAGCTCTAACTGAAAGGATTAAGATCAAAAGATAAGCAATCTCATAACAAAGAGATGTTACATTACAGAATAATGACACAATGCAGAAGCTTAAGCGAACCTGGATTAGCTGATTACGATGGTTGTCAAGCTGCATAATGAGAAAGTTTGGCTCACATTATATGCCACTCACACGATGACAATAGAAACAAAAAAGTTATTAACAACATGCTAGTGAGTAACCTGAATATTAATATAATCTTCTGTATCATCGATGTACTCCCGGAGCTGCAAATGAAGCAGAAAAATAAAAACAATTAGAAAATAAAAAAGTAAAAATATTGACACAAGGACCAACACGTTAAGGGATGAAAGAAGCTGAATCATTTAAAAAAGAAAAGAAAAGAAAAGACAAAATGGGGAATAAAAATAAAAAACCAAATTCTCTAAACAATCCATACAATACACTCGCAAACTATGGCTTATAGTGCCATAATCTATATGCGTATTTCCTGAGAAAATAGCATCGCTTTTTCTTCAATTTTGTAATTTGTTGCTGTAAAATAAGCACAGCTGTTTAACATCCTCACCTTTATTGCATAAACATACAAAACAAATCAATCCTATGTGATTCTTATCACCAAAGAAAATAAAAATAAGAAGGAAAAACTTTATTCATATCAAATTGAATACATGATCACTCAACCAAATAATCTTTGAGCGAATCTCTCAGCCAACAATATCTACATAAATAATCTGAGGACATCCCTATAAGTTATAGCTACAGTGGGAGAACTGTCATTATCCATGAAAAAGGAAACTCTCGAAGAAAATTATGAGTAGAAAGGTACAGTTTAAAGAGTAATTAAGGGAGAAGTGAAGAGGCATATCTAATCCATTGTCTACCATAAAAAATTCACAATATTAATGAGGTTAACACATTGACAAACTACAGGTTTTAACTTTGTCAAACCATAAGAAGCTTAGTAGTCTAGAATCAAACTCTTCCGTCACTTACCGTAGATAATTTGTTCAACGTGCCATCAATTTGCATGAAGTAAGCCTGCAAAATTCATTAACATTCAAAACATTTCATAAATATAAACTTCAGTTTTCTTCCTGTTTCTTTATTTGGAAAGTAAATAATCTTGTAACCTCCAGTAACATTTCAAGTTCCTCCACATTATCTTCATCACCACGTATTGTTGCTACACTTGCTCTACTCGCTCTGGATATCTTTGATCCAATGGTGGGGGAGGCAGGAAACCAATTGGCAGGACCTGACCCACTAACCGGTGAAGATGAGCCCAACTTTCTTGACAAGTATAGATCAGCCATGTCGTCGTCGTCATCCAGTAATTGTTCAAGCTCGTCTCTAACCTGTAATAACAAGAACACATAAGGGACAGAGGAACATTGTATTCCATTTTAAAGTAATATAGGGAGTTTAGATTACTGCGTAGCTTTATTAAGTACACTCTCCACATTGAGAGACAATGTTGTAATGGAAAATGAAGAGTAGAAATCAAATAAAAGATGTGAGGCAACTATACTAACTATTTTTTTTTTTTTTGATATAAATCACCCGGTATCTGGAGGGTATGCTGGGTTCATTGCCCGCCCCCCAACTAATCCGGATCCCAGCCGGGCAGCCCTTGCGGGGGTAAAGCCGGTACCGATGGGACAACCTCTTTGAGGTTGCGTTAATTATCGCTTCTGTCACCCCCCAGGATTCGAACCCTCGTCCTGAGGAGTGCCGGTCGTAGCTCATAACCAACTCGACCGAGCGCCCATTGGTGGCAACTATACTAACTATAGTTATTGAGATTTTAGATTTTTTTTCCTGCTGTAACTTTCATGCTTCATGAGAAGAAAAAGTCATCTATTTAACCCAAAAAAGAGTACATACATAAAAACACAATAAAAGTATAAGTTAATGATTACGCTAGAACCAACCATTTTAGAACAAGAAAAAAAAATAAAAATAAAAAAATCAAATATTTAAAATCCCCTAATAAATATTTGAACATTAGCCTTAAGCCTTTATCATTTCTTAATTTGTAACATCACAATGATTGATAGGCTTCAACAAGAATAAAGGAGGTGAATTAACTTTCAGTTTTATACGTCTTCCCTTCTTTATTCCTTACCTTAGAAAAAGTGATGTACCTAGAGAGAGAGAGAACGGCTAGAAGTCATGCTAGAAACAGAAGTTCAAAATTATTGTAGTAAATATATATAATCCCCTCCAAAACTTTAATATCTGATAAAACACAACCCTGACACAAAAGATGAAATGGCCAAAACTGGCTTTGGAATCAAACTTCCAAATTTCAACAAATCTAGAAGACTGATATGAAGGGAATTTTGATTCTCTCCACTTTGGTTATGTCTTCCGTGCCAATGGATAGATTGAGGTGCAGAGGACACAACTGAAGTGGAGACAATCTAAATGCATATGAAGCCATGACTGTTATTTTCTCATGCACCATCATGTAAGTATATAAACCCCCGCCCTTTAGTATCCATTTCAACTCCAAAGTGTCAACACAATAGGCAGAAGATTCCAAAGATCTTCAGATACAGGATTTTCAGCAGAGCAGTAAAATACAGGGTTTGAGACATACCTTTTGAACCCTAGCAGTCAATCTAGTCATTGCACTTTTTAGTTTACGAACCCTGTCCAAATTACGACTACTAATCTGCAGATTAGAACAATGCAAAAGATCAGAAGATAGAACACAAATTTAGAAGTTACAAAATGCATATAAAACAGATTCCTTCATAAGGTCTAATCATTGAATTATAGCATCCCCCCCCCCCCCCCCCCCCAAAAAAAAACCAACAAGAAATCTATTATCTATTGTGAAAATAAAAATACAAAACAAAGGGTAGAGATGTTTAAATGGGCTAAAAAGAAAAATCTCATCAACCACTTTCAACAAATGTCACTGATACTTGGACACTGCTTGTTCAATATTGTGATACAAGGGATTCCAAATAACCAGGGAAAAGATAACAAAGCTGATTATAAACCTAAATGTTAACTATTTGGATCTCACATTAAAATAAGTTTTACTTTCATCCTTCAACTTTGAATAGTAAATTTGTCATTTAGCCTTCAATAATTTCAATGTGTTCCTTGGACTTTATTCGGAGAGAAGTATTAAGTAAACATCCTATACATGTAGAATGACAATATGACACATGATAATTCCACTAGTAATTCTCACAAAATTAAATTACAGAAATCCAAGATCATATATTGAAAGACAATGGTAGAAAATGGGGGGAAATGTTACAGGATGACAGTGAAACTTCACACAAGATTAAGCCACAAAAGTATGATTTGGCATCAATCATGTATGTACCTTGGAGGTAAGTTCATCTAATGCAGGATAAGCAGCCATCTCCAATTCTGTTGTACGTGCAGCAAGGAAACTACAAATGGCTTCTAAAAATACCTCCAGGGCACGGAATTCAAAGGGTGATTCTACATTGCATAATCTAGAGCATTCAGATACCAAAAAAGTAAAAGCAATGACTGAGGAAAATTATCTCATGTAGAAATTAACGAGGAACTAAATAAGATGCAACAAAGAAGACAAATTTCAAAAATTGAAACAGTCAACACGTAAGCTGTCATTCATGGCTCATCTAAAAAAGCATACCATCTTCCTCAGCTGCTTCCATGTCATACTGTCCAACAAAATCCTCTTTACGATCTCCTCTTGGGAGATTATTGGCACTTGCATTAGGCAGCCGTCTTTGAAGTTCCTCAACAACAGGGACCACATCTTCATCAGTTGGATCTCTCAGCAATACCTATCCAACAATTTAGTTACAATTACAATCCATCAATAGTAACGCATTGCAATTTCTGGAAACAGCTTTATGTTCTACAAATGGACAAGGTACAAGACACTAGTAAAATATATGAACCGGACCAGAGAAGATACTCAATAAACTTGCAAAGGCTGAATTATACTTGTTTTATTAGTATCTGCTTTTGGGGATGTTAAACATAAATCAGGTCAGCAATTAAGGCCATGCGAGAATTTTAACTTGCAATACATTAGCTTGAGGTTCCATGATATGTGGCTTTACATTAATAGATAAAACAAGCTAAAAAGTAGTTCATTGTTTTCATAATCATTTGCATCAACAAACTGATAGGGGATACATAAATAAGGAAACAAGCTACAAACAACATCTTATCTTTTTGCCCCCCCACTCATCACGGACCAAACTCCCATCAAATGCATTAGTGAAATACTCGGAAATTGATTAATCAGTGGAAGTTTCTTCCTAAGGAGCTACTAAGTCACAGCTTAAACCAGAAATTCCTCATACAAATTATTTAATAACTGGTCCAAGTCCGTTTCTTGAAGAAACTGGCGTTGAACTTATGGGTTATCCACGAAATTAGGTCCTCATGAAGAGCAAAGAAACTTTTAGCGTATGTCACTACGATAAAGAAATAGGATTTATAAAGTGTTATATCAATTTCCAGATATATTTAATTTGCGACTGATAAACACCCTGTAAGGTTATCTGACTTATGAATCAGTCATAACTCCCAGGGTCAATAAGGAGATCGTCCAAAACAAAGAAAATTGACTAACCTCTTCAGCAGTGATAATTGCTTTGACATGCTGAAATACCAAAATCACAACAACAAAGTACAAAAATTAAATAGAGTCCGAAACTTAATCCCAAAGACAGAAAAACCAAAGTGGAAGAAAAAACAGAGTGGAATGTCGAATTAATTAAGGTACCTCCAAGTTAAGAACAATAGCTTTTTCTCGACCCAATATTGTAGACGGGTAGGAAAGTAGAGGATCGAGAATCCGAAGATCACGAGCATGAATCTGAACTCGATGCATGATGGCATACTTGTCGACGTCGAGAATGGAGCCCTGACCTGAGGAATCGAAAAGAATCCAACTCCTTGATGACTGAGTTTTCTTCTTCACAGCCACCAGAGCCTGTGGGTCGGCCGGCACGACGCTCCCGTCGCGAGCCATCTCTGACCATTCCAAGCCTCAAATCACATCCCCAAATTTAAAGGACAGCAATATAACACAGACAAATTACTTATAGCCCTTCACGCATTTCCACAAACAGTTAATGTGTATTCACATCCCATTACGTAAATTTGCGTTAAAGTGCCAGAAGACAAGACCCGGGAATCAGATTCCGAGATAATGAGGCTGGATAAAGATTCGCTTTCTTCTTCTTTTTATGAATTCAGGAATTGAAACTAACGGTTATGACTTGATTGAATTTTTTTGATCAGATTTGAGGAGTGGATTTGGTTTCTGAGCGCGGGCGGTTATATGGGACGCAAAAAGACAAACAATGGCGGCATGTGATGAAGGTTGACGAACGAAGAAGGATGAAGCAAAAGCAGCACGGTTCACGGGGTATCTGCGGCAAGTAGGGTAGGGTATGTCGCGGCGTAGGGTATTGTGAGTGGCCTACAAGATCAACCAATGAGATTGTGACACGCAGCTAGGGGATAAGGGCAAAATAGGAAATAACAAGGCTGAGAGTGAGACCTAAGAGCGCCACCTCCCGGACACAAAGTACGACGGATTATTTGTTTACGGGCGGATGGTCCCACTGTACGTGAGTAGGTTTAGTCTACCTCTCCCAATCCTTGAAAGCGAATTAATTTTAATTTTAATGCTTCTATGTAAATATACATAAGCTAGATAAATAACGGGAAAATTAGAGAGAACGTGGGGAAAAAAAAGCTAGAGAAAATAATATTTATTAAAAAAATTTAAAACTGTAATTATTTAAAATGACTGAATACTAAAATAAAAATTTAAAAATGCTAATATAGAGTGGAATAAAAATAACGTAGAAAATTAGAAATCAAAATAATACGACAGTTTATGAAAATTTTTGTGGCTTTAATTTTTTTTCATATTTTTCCTTATTTGTTATCAATTTTCAAACTATTTTTGTTTTGTACATGTTCGGGTATATAAGATATTTTAGATTCATAATAAATAATTTTGATTTGGTTTTAGTAAATTTTGTTGCAACTATTGACTAGGGGCGGGAGAGGTTACAGGAGACAGAATAAGTGGTTTAATTAGGGACAATTTAATATTTTTAAATTTATATTTTGATCTTTTTAAATAATTATAATTTTTATAATTCTCTCAGTAAGTATTTATTTAAATATTTTTTTAATTTTCATTTTTTTTATTCAATCTGAATTATATATACTAAATACTTAAACAGTTATACCAGACAAAACTGTAACCCGAATATTTTTTTTGTTGGCAAATTTTATGGAAAGTGGTATTTTTTGAATATTATTATCCATTCAGAAAGATTAAAACTCGCAAGTTGGATCCCCGGCCGAAAGGGAAATAAAATAGTTATACGAACCACAAATTGATAGCATAATTATTGAAGTATTGCATCATGGCTTACCCGTATTTACTTGTAAAATAATAATTTATAAAAAGTAGTTCGATTTTAATATTTCTGCTTTTTTTTATTCGGTGATATGTTAAATATTAATCAAACGACAAGCCTAATAATAGAAGAAACGACAAGAAACAAAAAGAAGCAAGTTGCGTGAGCAACGGAACACAAAGGAAAAGGATAACACCTGCTTGGGTTGGATGCATCCTCAGGTCAAACATCTTTATTATTTTAAAAAACCGTTTCTTAACAGTCGGCTCTAACTTATTATTGATCTAATTATACGTATTTAATTAATTCACTTTATCTCCCATTTGCCAACATGACATTGACGTACGTTAAACCCAAAGAATGGAATAAAGTAGTACCTCCTGTCCTAATTATAAGATAAAGTTGACTTTTTTAGGGAGATTAAGGAAACTGAATAAGTTATTTAATCATGTCATATGCTATATATCCTTAGATTATATATTAATTTATTAGTTAAACTAATTAGTTTGAAGAAAAAAATAAAAATACTCTAAAGTAATTTAATTAACTTCCTTAATTTCTCCAAAAAAATCAACTTTTTCTTATAATTAGGACAGGAAGGAGTAACTTTTTTTGCTCAAAAAAAAAAAAAAGGAATGTAGTAACTTTTGTCCAAAAAAGGAATGTAGTTAGTAACTTGATGAGAATAAAATAAAATGCCATATATATATGCACACTCCCAACATATTTCATAGTCCAAAAAAATATTAATAACAAATTTTTAATTTTATTCCTATTTAATATATATTATACCTTATAAAACAAAGTCAATATAATAATAAATCAAGGTTAAAATTATACCACTATGATCCTATTTATAAGTTTAGTTTGGGAAAAAAATTTGTTCCTTATCATAAATCCACTTTTAGATTAATAAATGCTAGTGTTACAATTTTCCTCTATTACAGGTAGAAAGAAGAAAGAGATGTAAAATACACATTCATAACTAAAAGCAAAATTAAATTTTTTTATCAATTTAGTCCATATTTATTAAATTAAGTAATTTTTCTTGATATGTGAGAATTAGGTAATTTAGACTTATACATAGAACTGAAGTGATATATTAATATGAAATTTAATGCATGACTTATAAATGAAATAAAAAATATCATCTCTTTATCTTATAAATAAGACCAAATGAATGAAGTATGCCATTGCAAAGAAAAAAAGAAATAAATAAATAAAGCACAAAAAATAGCCAATGTTATTATTTTCAATAGCCAATGTTTTTTCTTAAACTTTCTTCCCCCAACTTAATTTTATTTTTTTTGGACAAAAGGTTGAATTGAAATGTCAAAATTTATTGAATCTCATTAAAAATTAAGTCATGTATGTGAGACTTGAATGAAATTCTCGATAAAACTAGGATGCGAGATTGTATATAGTAAGTCTGATTTAGATTATTCTTTAACATTAATATATGCTAAAATTATGAAGTGATAGAAAATTGTTGACGTAATAAAATAAGTAGATAAAGATTTTTTTTCATTTTGACCAATTTTCATATATGTGTGTGTGTTAACGATAACTTATAATTTATAAAACGAGGTTTTAACTAACTCTTTGACTTTTAGAATCTACTCGTGCCTATTATATTTTAATTAGATACATATTCAAATTTATTTTAATTATATAAAGGTAGTCTGTCAACTCTAAACCTCTCACAGGTGGATATTAATTAAGTTTGGTATTATAGGATACAAGATGACCAAAAGAAACCCCTCATATACAACCATTAATAAAAGTTAGGTAGTGTCTGGTAGAGTTGATGTAAAATTATTTATTTTTAATGACGTTAAAATCAATAAATGATGTATAGGAGTATCTACTTCACCCATATTATACTATTTAATTTAAGGAATATACTTGCATTAAATTTATTATAGTTATTATGTCAAATTCTTAAATTATACATGGTCATATGTTCTATTTTTTCATGCGAATGATATTTTAAAAATAGGACTTGTGAACTTGACATGTTGGCTTTAAGAAACTCGACCAAGTTATTTTTCTTAATTTAATATTCCATCCATATACTTTCTTAAGAAATAAATAACTATTTCAAAGGGATTAAAATAATAAATATGTTTGAGATTTAATTTTTCTTCAAAAACACTCATATTGTTATTAATCCTTACAGAGAGGTTGGGACTTGAGAGGGAGTGGTGGCTATATTTTTTTAATTACTTTTACTATAACAGACATTTTTTCATCGCAAAGTCATGTTTTCATTTCGTTCCTTTACAAGTATCAAATGATTCGTTAATACTACTCTAGTCAAGAGCCAAATTGACTTTTTTTTTAGAAATATATTAATGAAGTTAAATAAATTAATTAATTATAGCATATATTATATATCATTTGATTATATATTAGTTTGTAAATTAGATAAATTAGTTTAATATAAAAAAGATAAATATAAATACTTTAAAGTAATTTACTTAGCTTCATTAATTTTTTAAAAGAAAAAAGTCAACTGAGTCTTATATTAACTAATATAAGTACCATAATTAATACAAACAATTTCATTAGGGACATGTTAAGTTTCAACTGAATCATATTATTCATGAGTTATACATACATGTGTGTGTGTGTGTTATAATGTGACTTTATAATGATTTTATATAATGAACAATACGATTGATTATTATTCAAACTCTCGTAATCCACAAACCACGTTTATAGTTTTATTTAAGCAATATAATTGAATAAGAACATACATCTCTATCTGATCTGTCCGTTGATAAACTAATTAGCAGGGTGTAATATCTTGAATTTTGATATTAGAGGCTTGAGAATAAGCTTGAATCAAGTGGACTACTAAGCCTTGATTTAGCAAGAGTCTTATGAATGTAAACTTTACTGCTAGTGTGTTTTTCCTGAGTGGCAGTCTGGTTGTGTGATGATTTTGGATAATCAAATGATGTCTAATGATGTGAAATTTTCCAGAATAAAAGTAAACTTATCAAGATTTAATTTGATAGGTCATATAAGTCATTTGAAGCTGTACACAAAGAGTTATAAATTTTTGAAGTTAGCCCAGTGATACTGACAAGCTTCTGTGACAGCGTCCAAAAATGGAAATTCTGGGAATTATGAGTTTTCAGTTGGCTAAAGGTTATATTTTTTTTCCTAAAAATAAACTTAATAAGGGTCACACAGCTTTTGGAACCATACCAATTGAACATCTGTACAATAAGATATGAATTTTCAAAGTTTGATGAAAATTCTGCCAGATTTCCAGCAAAGTATGAAAATGGAAAAAAATGTAAGGCAAGCATGTCATATATTAAGCACTTATCTTATATGCATATTGGTATTGTTTGTTACTGAGATTCTCTCGAATTTCAACCTCCCCAACCAACCATTTAGACAGGTGATCACAGGAGGCGTGCTGAGAATAGAGAAGAAAACTGCACGCAGAGGAATGCTGTGATAGAACGAAGATGGAAGGATGTCTGAGTTTCATTGAACGGGTTTAGACACCCTGTAGCCATGTGTTGCTACATTATTTGTAATTGTTATATACAATCCTTGATGGGAATTTCTGTAATCGAACACTTTTTGTTAGTATATTTATGCTATTTGTAACACCTCAAATCAAACAGCCAAATACTTAATCATAGTAATTCAAATATCGCCAATAAGAATATTCAACATCCAAACCATCAAAATACAAATCAGTTTAAATAAAGCCCAAGTCACAGTGTTAAATCAAATCCTCAAAATATTTCATCAAAACAAAATAAAATACGGAAGTCTTAGGGTCATGGCAATATAAATGACATAACATGAGCTCTAGGAGCACAAAAAAGCCTTCAAGGCTCACTCCATAGGTGCCTTCCCTTGCTCCCTACTAGAACAATCACCTGAAAATGTTAATATATAGGGATGAAATTCCATGTCTCAATAACTACTGAAAGTTTCTACCGTACACAAGCAAATCACATATGATAAAAAGAAGGAACTGATTACATATATATTTGTATATACCATAATCCTCATACAAGACATATGTAAATCTGTATTTTCAACACATCATGTAATATACAATTATGCAATATGTAAGATGCAACCTTCCTTATATCTCCGTCCATCCTTATTCCGCTGAATGGAGTCATAGGCTAACACATAGTCCAACAGAGACTCATCCATTTGACTGAATTGTCCTAAGCTCACCAATTCTTAAGATACACCCGGCCAAAGGTATAGAGCTTAAGTCTGGACTATGGCTCCCCTCCTTAAAAGAACACAACTAAGGAGGTGTCACATGTCCCACAGCTCCAATGCAATCATGGCTAAAGGAAAACATGAAAGAAGGGGCCCTAACAAGTACCATCCACTGTGCACAGAGTAATGGCATACCACATGGTAAAAGATCTCAATATAGAAATTCCTCCTTACTCCAACCCATCACAAATGCAACCGCCATGATAGTAATAAATATAATATCATTAAAAGATAATGTACAATAAATCATGCTTCCATTCTTATCAAATATCACCATATATTCAAACATGCTAAAAAGGAAATAATAATCCAATAATACATCAATTATCATTAAATTATTAATTATTCGAGTAAAATGAGTTATAGAGAAATTTATTTGTAATACTACTTATTTGAAAATTAACAATACATACATATACACATATAATTCAATCCATTTTCTTTAAAAAAAAATAGTCATTATATTCACAATCATACACAATTCACAAGTATATGAAAGAATATTCAGAGTTACCTCTACTCCCTAGCTCATAGTAATTACACAGAGTGACTCAAAAGCTCTCAATGAGAGTCTACAAAACATTAACATAAATATCTATTAACATTTTACCCAAAACTATTCTATAGTTTCTATCAAGGTATTAAAACTCGGACCGGTCATTGAACCGGTCGGGGTACTGGGTTAAGGGTCAGTGGGTCAAACCGGGACCAAACCGGAGCTAAACCGGGACTAAACCGGTGAAAAATTGAAAATTTTAGACTTATAGTATGAAATTCTAAAGGAAATTTTTTTTTTTTTTTTTTTAATGAAAAACTCCAACCCGGACCGGACCGGGAACCAGACCGGTTTTCCGGCCAGTTCGCCGGTTACCGGGCCGGACCGGCCGGTCCGGTCCGGTTTTCATAACCTGGGTTTCTATAGAATTATTCTAAAACTATAGTAGAACATTAAGGCTACCCTCTGGAAAACTAATATTATATACACTCATATTAACCAATAATATAATTTATCTTATTTATTTATGTAGAACAAAATATTTAAACATGAGAAAACTTGTCTTATAAATATAGGTAATGTCCGTCAAGAGAAATGAAATAAAGTAAAAATAATAGAATAATAATAATAGGAAGATTTATCATCTTGGAACAAAATGGGTGGGCAAGTTAACATGGGAGTATTTTAATAGATAAGATGATATTAAGTGGTTCACACTTTCCTACGTGCACAAGATGGAGAAAAGGGGAAAACAAGTGGGGACTTTTCCAAATGAAAGGGAAGATAGACATAATATATGTATAGGTGCATAGGCGTATGGGTTTAGTAAGAGGATAAATATATATATATATATATATATATGTTAACAAAAAAAAACAAAAAAAGAGAGAACAATTTAAAGGTGTCAAGCAATTCTTTTAGCATATATCTATTTATTATAGTAAACTTATTTGAAGTTTTGGGGTCCAATGTGAATTGTGACTATTAAAAGTATGAATAAGGAATGCACTATCCAAAAAGATGATTTTATTTTGAGGTTGAAGAAAAGGAAGTAAATAAAATAAAATAAAATAAAACTGAGACCTACGCACAAAACTTTAGTAGGAGAAATTGGTAGGAACTGGAGGGGTTTAGCAAAGAAAAAAAAATCACATTCACACCAGAGCTTACACTTACACTAAATCAATTATGGAAGGAGGAGGAGGAGGTTAAATAAATATAAGAATATGTATATTACACCCACATACCAACCAAAATGGAAAAAAATGGGTGAAAGAAGTAACATATATTATATATATTTACATGCACTCACACACATACCCAGGCCAACAGATTCTCGAAAAAAAAAATGGTTGTGAGAAATGATGAATATACACACACATATTCACAGTAAATTGACAAGATAACAATTAAATAAAAAAAATGGAAGATATAATAACATGGTTGAAAAGACATTGTTACAGTGATATGAAGATAAGGACTAGAATTAGGACGAGATGAAAAAAAAACAGAGAAGAATGAACCTGGATATCTGAAATCACGTACAACGCCAAAGTGTAAGAAGTATGGAACAGAAAAAAAATTATTTATAGGAGAGAAAGGTTAAGGGTAGTGGTAGGGTTCACTCCATGTGGAAACATAGGTGTCCCATAAAGGAAATAAAAAATACAAAAGTAAGCGACTTCCTTGTATGATCAAAGTTCTCTTAATGCGCCAGCTAAAAAAATGCTTTTAGTGGTGAGTAACCAAAACTGTGGAGCCCAGAGTAAATTGGATTTTTTTTATTGTAATAATTTATTTAATTACTTGGTCCAAAGACTAATTACTAAATCTAAAGTTAGGTTTTTGTCGGAAAAAGAAAAAAAATGGATGTTACACTATTCTTGTGTACCCACCGAACTGCGCATTGCTACTCTAGTTAATATCAGAAATAAGATAAGGGTTTTACATTTTGGTACCAGAGCTAAAAGCGATTCTGACAACAAGATAGCATACTGATAAGATCTTGATTATATAGTAAAAGGAAATGTGCATAGAATGGGGCACTAAAGAAGTGAATTACCCCTCTTCTGTGAACCAGCCCGAAGAATCAATGAATACCCGATGGCAGTCCACATATAATATTTAGTTAGCCGAAGACAGCTGGCACGATTTTTTAGACAAAAGTAGTCTCAAGGTACTGGTGGTCACGAGCAAATAGAGCTAGTATCTACCTTTAGGTACGGGCACATAAAAGTTAAGCGTGATCAACCCAGGGAAATATTAGGATGGGTGACCTCCTAGGAAGTTACGTTGGTAGGGTTATGGAAACTTGAGGAATAGTGATTGCCTTAAGATTTCTTCATGACTAATAATCATTTTAGTTAGATGATTTAAAGAATTCTTAGAAGCATGAAGATGATGATGATAGAAGTATTGATTTTTAATCCGAACCATTTCTGTTGTAGTAAGTACTGCGCAGAAAAGTTTATTTGATAAGGTGATGGGAAACTTAAGGTGTAGAAAATAATTTGAGGTTTCTTCATGCTAAGTGATGATTCTTAATAACACCATGGTATTAAAGGAATGTAGATATGATACACGGTGCTATATGATGAGTGGTGATCATACTGTATATTAATCCTAGAGAATTCGATCTGATGATATTGAAGGTTGATGATAGGCCTGAATCAGATCTAAGCTGAAATAGTGCTTAGGTCGAAATGTGAATTAGTTGCATTATGATCCTGTTTTATGGTAGAAGTTGGAACCTTGCGAATAGTGTTGAACCTTCAATAATGTTTTGAGGATATTGCCTAAATACCGTAAAGGTTAGAATATGTGCTATAGATAATAATTTTAGCATGCCTATTGGGCATAATTGAGGAAAATAATTTTTGATCTATGTAATGTCGAGGTTCTAGATTTCTTGATGAGCCTAGAAGTTGGGTAGAGACAGAATACTCCCACTGATATACCGTGACTTTAGGTATACTAATATACCGTGCCTACGAGTACACTGATATATAGTGCTTATGGGTACATTAAGGTGCCTACGGGTACACTGATATATAGTGCCTACGTGCACACTGATATGCCTAGTTAGAGGACTGAGGTACAAAATAAATAGGGGTTGTAACAGTGGTTGGCCCTGAACACATTCTCGACTGAACTAAATTATGTATTATCGCATTCTGTATAAATGATTGTGTGTTACTATGGAGGTCAAATGAGATCCAACTGAGGAAGTAAGACAAGTGCGGGCAGACAGTGCAGTCCCACCTATATTGTATTTAACAATATGAAACATCAGAGTAGGCGGAGGAAGCATAGTGAATTTATGTGTAACTTTTGAGGATAACTAAAGAGGTTAACATTCATACCAGTGTTGATAATATAAACAAAGATTGGGATGAGTCCTAGTATAGTAGGGCAAAATGGTGGTGAATACTCTCCACACTGTAGCCTCCCAGAATCAAATACCCACTTATGTTGGCAGTAAGCCCTAATGTACATGTTTATATAGGGTAGTAATACCTAATGGCATATATGTCTTGATGTTGTTAGTCTCGATATGTGTTCATCAAAGATGATGAACTGTATGTGCTTAGGCCATAAGACCTAATGGTATTGTGTGTCCTTAGGCCGGCAGAATGTTATGTTTTTAATAATGGTGACGAGCAGAGGCTCAAGGCAGTAAGTCTCAAAATGCTTATAAGCATAGGAGTGATTACCTGGGCAGAGCCAATGTGCAAGGTTGTATAGGACAATGTCCCTAGGGTATAAGATCATATATGCCAGTGATGTTATAGTGGATGAATGTATCCTTAGGCTGGCAGATGTATTCAAAATTGTAATGGGCAGTGACCCGAGGATTGGGGGCAGAGACCCTCAGCTATATGATTTTATATGCTAGTTGTTTATGTTACACATTGATTGTTGAATGTGAATGTTGAATGAAAAATACTTAATACTATCAGAGATCTAAGAATATGATGATGGCGTTGCATGTTTATTGAGCTTGCACATGAGAGGGATAGACTAAGTGTTTAGAAGAATCGCAGAGATATAGACGTTCAAATTTCGATGACGAAATTTATTGAATAAGGGGAGAAATATAATATTCTAAATTTTGGGATTAGAGGCTTGAGAACAAGTCTGAATCAAGTGGACTGCTAAGCCCCGGTTTATCAAGAGTCCCAGGTATGTAAATATTGCTGCCAGTGTGTTTTTCCTGCATGGCAATCTGGTTATGTAATGATTTTGGATAATTAAATGATGTCCAATGAATGTAAAATTTTATAGAATAAAGGTAGACCTATAAAGCTTTAATTTGATAGGTTATATAAGTCAATTGGAGCTGTACACAAAGAGTTATAAATTTTTGAAGTTAGCCCAGTGAAACTGGCAAGCTTCTGTGACAGCATCTAAAAATGAAAATTTTAGGAATTATGAGCTTCAAGTTGGCTAAAGGCTATATTTTTTTTCTGAAAATAGACTTAATAAGGGTCAGATAGCTTTTGGAACCATACCAATTGGACATTTGTACAATTAGATATAAATTTTCAAAGTTTGATGAAAATTCTGCCAGATTTCCAACAAAGTGAGAAAATAGAAAAAAAAATGTAAGGTAAGCATGTCATGTATTAAGTACTTATCTTGCATGCATATTGATATTGTTTGCTACTGAGATTCTCTCGAATCTCACCCTCCCCCAACCAACTATTTAGACAGGTGATCACAGGAGGCGTGCTGAGAACAGAGAAGAGGTGCACGCAGAGGAATGCTGTGGTGGAACGAAGACGGAAGGATGTTTGAGTTTTATTGAACATGTTTAGACACCCTAATAGTCATGTGCAGCTACATTATTTATAATTGTTATATACAATCCCTACGGGGAATTTTTATAATCGAGAACCTTTTACCAATATATTTATGTTATTCTTGTGTACCTACCAAACTGCGCATTACTCCTTTGGTTAATATCGGAAATAAGATAAGGGTGTTACACAAGTGGCTAGAAGTGAACGCAAGGGCTAGAAGCAAAAAATGACAGTTTCCAGTTGGCAAAAAAAAAGACAGTTTCCAATACATTAGAACCCACCAACCCTTCACCCCATCCATATGTAGAAAAGAGATTAGATAATTGTATAGGAGATTATATGTGTTCATACAGTTATAATAGTAGGATGTAGCATACTGTTATTATTGGGCCTTAAGGCTATTAAAAGCCCATATTTCTTGTTTTTTTGTATGTGCATGTATTAGGGCCTAGGAACTGTTTGGGTACGAATTCTTCCCATATTATTTCTATTTAGTAAAATATGATTTATAGGCCTCCAAGAAGTTAAGATGGCATCAAAGCGGGTTGGGTAGAATCCATCAGATTTTCAAGAATTTTCTTTGGCTTAGTCTTGCATGGTTGCCTTCAGATTAATAAATCTCCTGTAGCCTTAGCTCTTTCTCTTCAAGGGACACAACAATTAAGGCATCAAATCGCAATGCTAGCAATGCATAAAAAATGTTGGAGACAACGAGGATGACGGAGTCAGTAAGAGCAGATGACTCATTGAAAGCCAATATCAGTTTTACACATACATTATATTTGCATCCCTTCATTACCCAACTGACTTTGATTGTGTCAAAAATCTTGATTGAAAGCAAAAATTACTTTATTTGGAGTAAGGTGATGAAAATCGCATCAAGAGAAAAGCAAAAACTCATATATGTCGATGGAAACTACACTAAGGAATCACAAGATCAGACCCTCCATGAACAGTAGGAGAGATGTAACGTTGTTATGCTATCATGGATCTTGAACTCTCTGTCGAAGGTGCTTGTAAATGGAGTTGTCTAGTTCTAAGAACATAATAGTATAGCATAACGCAAGCATAGTACACTTTTGCGAGTGTTTCAAAGCTTAATGATACAGTCAAATGTTCTAATGAGGTATTAGGGAGAGTGTGTAAGAACTGATGCCTTCTTGATCAATAGAATTCCTTCTCGCATTTTGAACTTTAAAACTCCCTATGAAATTGTCTATGGGGAAGTGGCGGATTGCGAGTATTTGGTTGTCTTGCTTATGCAACTAATTTAAATGTAACTGATAAGTTTCAACCACATTCCATTCCTTCTGTATTTCTAGGATATCCTAATAATCAAAAGGGATATATCTTATACAATGTGAAAACCAAAGGGTTGTTTGTGAGTAGACATGTGAGATATCTAGAAGATAATTTTCCCTTTAAAAATCAAGAGAGCTTATAGAAGGGGGAGTGAGTAGAACCGTGAGGGATATGTTTATCTTTGATTCTGAAGAGGAAAAACACTCTTTGGTACAAAATAAATGTATTGAACAGAAACAGGAACAAGAACATGTTGAACAGAGGAAGCGTGCTGCTAGGAAGCATCACACTAGACCAAGTAGAGATAAGAAACCTCCTATTTGGTCACATTATTATGTGTATAATCTGATTGAATCAAAACTCTCAGCAGATGTGCCTTAACAAAGAAAGAAACAAGGCTGTAAGTATCCAAATGAGAATTTTATTTCTTATGAGTTTGTTTCTTTATCTTATCTATGTTACCTTTGTTCTATTGACTCGATTGTTGAGCCTATGTCATATGATGAGGTGATTAAGGATGACAGGTGGACTAAAACAATGTAGGTAAAAATTGAGGCATTTGAGGGAAATCACGCTTGGGATGTTGTGTTGCTTCAGAGAAGAAAGATGCAATAAGTCGTAAGTGGGTATACAAGATAAAATATAATTATGATGGTTCTATAGACAAATTTAAAGCCAGATTGGTGGCTAAAGGTTATACATAGAGAGAGGGTATAGATTACCATAAAACTTTCCCTCATGTGATAAAAATGATCATTGTTAGGATTGTATTGAAATTAGTTACGGCAAACGGTTGGAATTTTTATCAGATGGATGTACATAATGCCTTCTTTTAGGAGGACTTATATTAGGAAGTTTATATGACTATCCCTCAGGGATTTGAGAAACAGGGGGAGAACATGTTCTGTAAGCTTAATAAGTCGTTGTATAGTATAAAGTAGGCCTCTAGGCAATAGAACCATAAATTGTCCATAGCCTTGATTGATGGAAGTTTCATTCAAAGCAAACATGACTATTCGATCTTTATCAAACATTATGATTATGCCTCTATTATGATATTTGTATATGTCAATGACCTTCTCATTACAGATAGTTCGGAAGAAAGAATAAGTGAGGTAAAAGGGTTTCTTCACAGTCAATTAAAATTAAGGATTTAGGGGAAATGAAGCATTGGGGTAGCAAGGTTTCAAAAGGGAATTGTTCTTTCCTAGAGGAAGTATGTGCTTGATCTTCTCTCGAATGTTGGTATGAGTGAATGTAAACCATTAACATTACCTATGAAACAGAACTTGAAACTTTTGTACTATGAGAGACAAGGAAGAAGACTTATTGAAAAGTACGGACAGATACAGAAAACTTATGGGAAGGTTGATTTATTTGACGATTACTAGACCAGATATTTCGTTTCCTGTGCAAGTTCTCAATCATGCAAATGCTGACAAAGGCACATATGGTTGCTACACTTGATGTACTTAGATACTTGAAGAAGAGTAAGGGCCTTAGAATTTCAAGTTCAGATGAGGACCAGACTTTGACTTGCTATTGCAATTCAGATTAGGCAGGTTGTGGCACTACAAGAAGGTCAGTCACGGTCTATCTTCTCAAACCTAAAAATTCATTAATTAAGTGGAAGACAAAGAAGCAAGAAATAATAAAGCCTTGGGGTCAGCTGTATCTGAGGTTATATGGGGTAGAGGTGTGTTGGATGACCTTGGTGTTGCTTGTGAAGAGCCAATAAGTGTATATTGTGATATAAAGACAGCGATACATATAGTATCTAATCTCGTATTCCACAACAAGATAAAGTATATTGAGATAGTTTGTCATTTCGTTCGGGAAAAATTACAATGCGGTTTGATTAGGGTTGAGCATGGACCGAACCAAACCGGGTTTGGCCTCAACTTTAGGTAATCAACCCAAGGTTTGGTTTGGTTTGGATAGTACCTCGGGGTGTACAAGACAGCCTAAGGTTCGGTCTGGTCCAGTACCAGCCTGAGCTCGGGCTGGACCAAACTGGTCCAGTGAACTACCTGGACCAGTCCAAGACCTATTTGGTAGTTTTTTTTACCTTCTTTGAGAGGCATTATTTGAACCTATTAAGACCATAGCAATACATATAATAATATAAAACTTATCACAAAACATTAAAACCTAATCATAAATTCATAATAATCTTTAACAACATTCAACAACAATAAAAAGCAACAATATTCAAGTTACTTTAATACAATCAATTAAACACATTAAACCTAATTACAATTCCATGATATCTCAAAATGATATATAATTGCATAATCTATTCTTCAACATTGTCTTGTAATTAATTTTTGATCACAGAATTTATTCGCATAAGGCTTTATATATATAATTGCCCAAACAAAGTAGCACCACTTCAATGTCCATATCTAAAAATTATCCAATGAATGGCCTGAATCCAAGGCCAAATACAATGCCTTGAAGAGACAGTATTGAGAGTAAAACACACAAGTCTCGTGTCCTCATATATTCATTTATGAACTTTTGATGTTTAGTGCATGATGTAAACAAGTGGGTGTGCCAGTGCGTATGGCATACTGGCGTGTGTAGTGTTTATTGTGTAGAGGATTAAAAAAATAAAAATAAAAACAATATTCGGGCCATGTTGGACCAAACCAAGGGGTCTGAAGCCTTGGTCTGAAGTCCAGTCCGGCCCGAGAAGACCAGTTTTGTTTGCCCAATATTGCTTTGGGCCAAGTTTTTCTTCACCAAACCAGGTCGGGTCGGACTAGGTTACTTGGACCACCAGGTTTTTTGCTCATACCTAGATTTGATCAACTTAGAGCATGTTAAATCAAGAGACTAGGAGACAAATATATTAATGAAGGCTCGGTTGGAAAAGATGTTCAAGTTAGGTTCCTTGGCAAGTTGGGTGCTATTAATGTATTTCTAGCACCAACTTGAGGGGGAGTGTAGCAAAGAGATTAGATGATAGTAGGAAATTATGTGTTTATACGGTTATAATACTAGGAATTAGCAGACTGTTATTATTGGGCCTTAAAGGTGTTTGAAGCCCATATTGCTTGCTATATATATATATATATATATATATTAGGTTTAAGGAACTGCTTAAATATGGATTCTTCCCATATTATTTCCATTAAAATATGATTTTTAGATTCTCAACTACAGTCCTCCCAGAAATCATGCAACTTTCTAGGAATCTTGTGATACTTTTTTTCAAAACTCTTCACCTTCATGCGAAAATTTTCCCCTCCACTAGGGTTTCCTTCCCTCCGATAGAATGAGCTCGCTGACAAGAGGCAGCCCAACGCTGGTGCTTAATCCTTAACCCAATCTCAATCCCTACCCTAATGTTTCATACCAAACAAGGCCATAATGTTTAATTCCATCCACCCCTCTCAAGGTCAAAAGTGCCAAAGCACCAAAGCCTTTTCCTACAATTTTTTCCTAATTTAAAGAAAAATGATAAATATAAATATTTTTAAAATAATTTATTTAAATTTTTTTAATTTCTCAAATAAGTCAATTCGGTCTTGACAGGAGGCAGTGTGTGTACATAATATTTCACTTCACATAACACATATATAAATGTTATTTTTTAACAATTTTTCAATAAAAATGCCACTTAGTTGCAAAGTTAATGCGCAATTTCTTAACTATTCTTGTTACTTATTTAAAAATAGAAAAGATAAAGAAAATTTTATGCCCAAAAAAAAAAAGATAAAGAAAATGTTAGCATACTCCATACTGTTGCCAAGAAAAATAGATTTTTTTATTATTATTATTGCCCTGAGCCCCTGACACAGTTTTAGTCACTAGCCTTTTTTTTTTTCAATATTAGAAAACTTGTAATTGTGAAGTTGATTCTTTTTCCTTTTATAATTTATTTATGAATTCATCGTAATCGGATATTCGGATATAACTACTCTATCTCTATGCACCGGCCCTTTAGGTGAATGTAGAGGTGTGAATAATTTCTTATCAATATTATTCAATTTTTTTTCATAAATCTACTCAGATTTATTATCATAAAAATCAACAAATTAAACATAGACATCTGAACCAAGCTACCGAAATCTGTATTAAGATGATTTCAATAATTAAGTTTGGAAAGACCCATGATTATCAATAATTAAGTTCCCAGAGTGGATTTCAAAGCCGGCACGGCAAGTTATCTACATTCTACTCAACCGAACCCGATCAAGAGGATGAGTCTTGAATCGCTGTATGAGGTAGCGTGGTTCAAGGAATCAATGAAATCAGAAATTGAAAGGAATGTGTTGAGATCTGAATGGTATCCGAGTGCCAAATCTGATGAGGTGGAAGTTAGTTGAATTAGTTAATATGATATATAGTCATCTTACTCAATTCCTTCATTATCTTTTCTTCTTGATTATTGTTAAAGGAGCATCAATAAGGGTAAATTAGAAAAAGATTGACAAATATAAAAATTATATCATATATTAAAGATTAAGATCATCGCTCTAAATATATCTTATTTTATAGACCAGAGGAGTAATATTGCTGTCTCAAGGTTTGGATTTGAGGGGCTTTATTTGAAAGGAGGCTAGAGAAGAGGTTCACGTCGGAGGCGAAGAAAGAGGTGGTGGTGAAGAAGGTGAAAGAAATTGGAGTGGGATTAGGGTTTAAGATTGAAGAAGGTAAAAATGGTTTGATTGGATTGGGGAAAGGAAAAGTGGGTATGATTGTTGAAGTGTTTGAAATTGTAAAGATTACTTGTTGCCGGTGAGTGTGAAAGTGGAAGAAGGTGGTTTAGATTTTGAGGAGATTTACTGGAAAAGATTGGAAAGTTGGACTTGAAGAACTTGTTCTTGCTTGGCTCCTTTGAATATGAGGTAAACCTGTGATGAATTTGTGACTACTAACTTATGACTGAATTTGTTTTTGTGTTTGTTTTTTAATTAGTCTTTTGATTATAGCTAGCTTTTGAATCATTCTTGTTATTCTATGATTATATGTGTTTGCCTTAATCTTTTCTTCTGATTTTTATTTTACACTTATCAGCTTCAAGCTTGCAAAAGCTTCTTTTGTCAAGCATATATATAGGGCTGTAGGAAGATTAGAAGAAAGAAGAAACAAACTCAGTATTCCTTGAGCAGATGCACATCGAAATCGATTGTCACTTCATCTGTGAAAAATTACACCAAGGTGTTAGTTGTTTACATCATATAAATACAAAGAGTCAATTGGCAAATATTCTTATCAAAGGATTGGGAAGAGAAGATCATGAGAGGTTGTTCAATAAGTTGGGCACCATAAATATATATAAGACTACAACTTGAAGGGAGGTGTTAGGAATATTAGTGTTAGTATTCTGTATTGTTTATTGAACATATTTGATTGTACGGGTTTAGTGTTATGAGTGGCCTGTATGATATTGGGTCTAGTGTTTCAGTAGTAATATTGGAGTGTATAGAATATTTTTGTAATACTTTGTTCAGGCATAAATATGTGATAGAGGGGTCAATAATTGTTGATCCTGTTTCTCATACTAGTGAACCATGTGTTGTTTTCTGTCAGATTAGTCCAACAGCTACCTGCTATAAGGGTTTTTCTGTTAGATTTGTTCTCTGTAAAATGCAGCAAAGATAAATTTCAAAACTCAAAACCCGAATGACATGAAGACAAATAAAGGAAAGACAGGATTGTCAGCTTAGAGTCATCACTCTCAAATTTAAACGACGAATAACATTGTCCTCATTTTCTTGTCTTAAATTGAAGCAACATATTTCGCTTTTTCACTTTTTGTACATAAAAAGTTAACCATTTGACGGATGATTATCAATTAAAGTGCTCAAGTTAGTTACCCCTCGTTTTTGGGTTCAATTGGCGAAAGGGTCAAACACTTTCACCAGATGGAGAGGGTTCGATCCCGGGGAAGTTCATTTAGTTGTGGTTCATTCAAAACGCTGAGAGAGGCATCCCAATTTAGAGCCTTGCCTTTAGATTATGGGTGAGCTTAACCCTTTTTTCTAAAATTTTTTAATAAAAAAAAAATGCTCCAGTTAGGAAGCAAAGCATTATCGATATTCATTAATGAAAATCTAAGAATCAGAATTAAAATTTAAAGACGGGGAGTTCTCAAGTGACATATGCACTCAAATATGGTGTAATGATTAATGAAAATTGCATATACCTATAAGCGTCATATAAGTAAAATCACTCAATTCTGAATTCTTAAATTGAGATGATTAGCCTAGTTTATAATTTGTTAATTTTGAGAGTTTTACCTTAGATTTGAATATTTTAAAAGGTTTTTAATGAGACTTTCCCCATTGTTTAATATGTAAAAAATACACACAATTTCTTACGATATTATATTGGGATATTACATTGTGAACATCTCCAAGGAACAAGAGGCTAATGGAGGTGGTTCAATAAGGGACATGCAAGTGCAAAATGATGGAGGAGAATATCTGAATAAGACGTAGATAAAAGAGGGATATAGAGGGAACACGAGGGTATATAAATAAAATCACTTAATTCTGAATTCCCGAATTGAGATGATTAGCTTGACTTATAATTTGTTGAGTTTGGGAATTTTACTTGAGATTTGAGTATTTTAAAAGGTTTTTAATGAGATTTTCTCTATTGTTTAATAGGTAAAAAATATACACAATTTCTCAGGATATTATATTTTTTTGTGTTAGATATAGGTATCTTTCTATTGGAAGCAATTTTATTTAAGACAGTGTCGGCCACACCTCTCAGTGAAAATTCGAATATTGATTTTTCATGCTGTGAGGAATTAACATATTCCATTAGATCTCGCCCCCGGTTCGTCAATTTATTAGGATATTATATTGGGATATAAAATTGCGGAACATGCCGGAACAACTTTGAAGGCTTGGCCCATTAGAGCTTAGGCTTGAAAAAACCATATTTTACTGACAAAATGGGTTTGACGAAACTTGACGTATCTATCAGCCAGGGCAGGGAGCAAGGACATGTCCGCAACTGTGGGCTGAGGCCCCTCATTTGTTAATTAAATTTTTATACTTAATTAAATAAAAAAATCCAAAAATAGTAAAATGACCCCTAACAAAAATATTGAAAGAGAAAGTATTTTCATGGGGACTTCCTACATTTTTACTTTACAAAAAAGAACCAATCTTAGTTACTACTATTTTAAGAGATAATGGAATAAGGAAGAGACTCCTACGTAAGCAAGAAAAAAAAATGGAAAAATCAGTAAAAACTCCATCTTTAAAAATATTATTACTTAGAAGAACCTGAATTTTGATATCAACACTTGATGTGGATGAAATTATGTAGAATACCAATACTTTATATGTGTAAAAATATATGAGGTCCTTCTGATAAATAAAATTTTAAACAAAGATTTCCACTAATTTTTCCAAAAAATGTTCATTTATCTTGAAAGAGTTGATTTCTCTTTTTTTTCCCCAACAGAAAGAGTTGAACAAGTAAAGTAGTCTTTACGACGTAAGAAATTTCGTATACATCCACATAACTTTATTTGCCAACATTTTAACTATTAGCTCCAAAAAACAACCAAACCCTCTTCCCGCCGGTTTGTGTTAACCTAATTTACTTGAATGGATCTTTTGACATAAATATTGAAGTTTGCCGCATGCAAGATGATTTGATAATTTTTTAGAACATTCCGCATTTGAAACATGGATTTAAAACATTGCATAAACTAAGTGTTTATTTGGAATGACTTATTTTTGGGTAATAAGTGTTTATAAATCGTGATTTATGGTATACGAGGTAAGTATGTGAGAGAAATTTTGTCTCGACTTACGTAATAAGTGCTTATTCTTAAAAAAAATAAGCTAATCCAAACATGTGCTTAATAAAGTACAATAAATTTAATTTAACTTTAACTTTTGTGTATGTCACTGATGAGCAAAGTTATGGAACCCGGACCGGATTGGCTGGTCCAGCCCGGAAACTGGCGAACCGGGCGGTGAACTGGTCCAGTCCGGGTTCAAATTTTTTTAAAAAAAAAATTTATATTTTTCCTTTAGAATTTCATATTACAAACTTAAAATTTTCAATTTCTTATCAGTTTAGTCCCGGTTTAGCTCCGATTTGGCCCTAGTTTGATCCACTGACCCTTAACCCAGTACCCCGACCGGTTCAATGCCCAGTCCGAGTTTTAATACCTTGATGATGAGTGATGATTGGATATTGAATAGTGTACCACTATTTATATGCAATGAAAGGCTAACACCAAAAAAATATATATCCATTTTTTTATGGCATGCAAAGTTAAAAAAAAGAAGAAGGGAAAATTACATTAAGGTCCCAGACAAAAAAAAAATGAAAAAAAAAAATGGTCCCTTGAAATCTCGAAATTGCATTTAAATCTCTTGGAACTTTTTTTGCAATAAATTTCAATCATAAACTTGTTAATGAACGCTTATGGACTTGCCAATAGATGCCCCTAGACTTTTTAATGACGTATCCATGGACTTATCATCGGAATTAGAATTTATTATAAAAAAGTCCTTCAAAACTTAAATACAATTCTGAGATTTCAACAGATTATTTTTCATATTTTCTCTATGATCTAAATATAATTTTCCTAAAAAAGAAAATTGAAAAGGGTCCACACTCTACAACTGTTGGACAGAAGCCATGGTTGGGAGTTTGGTGGGAAGTTTGAGCATTTAAGTAAGAAAGTTGTGGATTTGTTGGATGAAGCTGTCCAGAAAGTTTCATTAAATGTAACCCCATAATTTTTTTTTTTTAATTTAATACAGGTCTCCCCATACGCGAAGCTTGGGTCAGAGTAATATAAAAATAATATAAAAGATTTTCCTCTCTTCTAATAAGTGCACTTCTCCGGATTTGAATTTATTTTTTCCTCCTTATAGGGTGGGGTCGCTTAACACTTTAATCAATAACTAATAAAAATAAGATATCATTCAAATAAAAATGCTGGCATATATGGTATTTTTCAATTTTAAAAATCATTTTCATTTTTTATTCTTGTCCGAGACACTGTTAGGCTCTAAATATGGGCACCTCTCTCAGTTGAGATTTAAACTTTAGTTCGCTACATTGTAAAGAACTAACCCCTTCCGCTAGATCCAACCATATTGGTTAGACTTTATATTTAAATATATATATATACACACACGCAATTTTTTCAAAGCCTGTCATATGGGGCTAATTCTTTGACAAAAAAAAAATGCTCATTCTATTAATATATAAAATTACAAGCAAATCCAAGTTAAAACCTGTTACTTGTGAGGGAGTTTTTACATAGGACAATTGCAAAATGCTCTAATTTAATATACTGTAGCTGGGTGACCAACTTGGGATGTTGATTCAAAGGTGGTTCGGTCCTTTTACCAATATAAAAGCAAGATAGGAAAAGCCAGAGAGCATTACCAATTAGAATTGTTTGCCCCCCATACATTCAACTCAAACTTTCTTATATAAAAGTAAGGGTTAATATAATTTTTGGTCTCTGAAGTTTGATCCGATTTTGGTTTTGGTCCTTGAAGTTTCACCCGATTTTGGTTCTGGTCCCTCAAGTTTGAAAAGGACTTAGTAACCCGATTATAAAACCAGACCCGACCCGAAAAACAAGTCATTTTCAAACTTGAGAGACCAAAACCAAAATCGGATGAAATTTCAGGGACTAAAACCACTTATTTCAGACTTGAGGGACCAAAACCAAAATCAAGTGAAACTTCAGGGACCAAAGCCATCGATTTCAAATTTGAATGACCAAAACCAAAATTGAATCAAATTTTAGGGACCAAAAGTTATATTAACTCTAAAAGTAATTATATATAATATATATATTTTTAGTTTTTTCTGAAAATGAGGTCAAAAGGCATAGCCACACATCGGGTTTATTTTTGGGAGAATTATAATGAGGTCCCAATAAAGGAAAAAAATGAAGAAATGGTCCCTGTAGATTGCAAAATGAAAAAATGGTCCCATTAACAACTCCAGGAACCTGTATTGACAACTCGTTAACAACTCCAGGAGCCTCTATTGACAACTCCATGGGACCATTTTTTCATTTTACAATCTATTGGGACTATTTTTTTATTTCTCTTCTTCTATGGGACCTTAGTGTAATTCTCCCTTTATTTTTCTGTAAACAAAATAAATTTTACATGTCGGATGTCCCCGAAGGGACAAGTAAATCGTACATATAATAGAGAGATAGAGAGAGAGAGAGAGACTCGCATATATATTAATTAACATCACTCTCGATGTTTTACATGGTCAAATTAATCGACTAATTATGCACCACATCATGATCTGCTCTATAAAACTACTAAAGACATCTGAATAGAATTTATGCGATACTGAAAAAGCTGAATGTCAATTTATTACTATTATTTATGATGATTCAATAAATACTAAATAATTAAAGCTAAAAATTATAGAGGAGAGTGCCGTGTAAGAAGGGAGTTAAGAACTCACTTTTTCCGTCCTGGTTGGGAAGATCGGTGGCCCAAACAACATTTAAAAGTTCGTTGGGGTAGGTGGATCTTCCCCCCTCACTTCCAAACGCTCCTAATTTAAAAACTCATTCACCTTTCCATAAAATCCCCATCTCATAATTCTCACACGTTCTCATTTCTCTCTTATATGCTTTCTCTCCATTCTAAAATTCAGAATCCCATTCTTGTTTCAGAAAAAAGTTCATATCTTTTTTATTCCAAGAGATTATAACTTATATCATCGATCATCCCACAATGTCGGATCAGAAGAATCCGAAGGAAGAATCTGGAGCTGATGCCAATAATATTTCCATTGAAGCAGCAGCACAAGGAAGAAGGAACAATAAGCTTCCCAATTTTCTGCAATCTGTGAAGCTTAAGTACGTGAAACTTGGCTACCATTACGTGATCTCAAATGCTATGTACCTCTTTCTCATACCACTTCTTGTTTCTGCTTCGGTTAATCTATCAACTCTATCAGCCCAAGACATAATCGAGTTATGGCAAAACCTCAAGTTCAACCTCGTACAAGTCACTCTATGTTCGAGCCTTATAGTATTCTTAGCCACCTTGTACTTCATGAGCCGTCCACGAAGCGTTTACTTGGTTGACTTCGCGTGTTACAAGCCGGACCCGGTTCGTACATGCACGAAGGAGTTGTTCATGGAGAGATCTAGGCAAGCAGGATCGTTCACAGAGGAGAACTTGATGTTTCAGAAGAAGATTGTAGAAAGGTCTGGTTTGGGACAGAAGACTTATTTCCCACCTGCGGTTTTAAGTGTGCCACCAAATCCATGTATGGCTGAAGCGAGGAAAGAAGCTGAGGAAGTGATGTTTGGAGCTATTGATGATCTTTTAGAGAAAACTGGGGTGAGGGCTAAGGATATTGGGATCTTGATCGTGAATTGTAGCTTGTTCAATCCGACGCCGTCTTTGTCCGCCATGATCGTCAATCATTATCAGATGAGAGGGAATATTCTGAGCTATAATCTTGGTGGTATGGGATGTAGTGCTGGCCTTATCTCTATTGACCTTGCCAAACGCCTCTTACAGGTTTCTTTCTTGTTCTCTTGTTACCTAAAACTTTACCATTCTAATGGTATTTATAAGTTCATTTTAACTAAAAATTTTGATTCTTATTATAAGTTCAGTTTCAAAGTAATAAATGTATTTGTTACATTTTTTTCCATATTAAATTCAATAAACAAAAAAAAAAATTATTTATGTTGATTTTTAGAACTAATCATAGATAAGGGCAAAATTGAAAATTTAGTCAATAATTAATGAGTTAACTAACTTTCCTTAATATGTGAGAGTTAATTAATTTGGATTTATAAATAAAACTAGAGTGATACTTCATAACGGGAAATTGATTCCCTTTTACAATCATCTCTCTCTCTCTCTCTCTCTACCTATTATAAGTCCATTTTTAAATAATCCTCACTTATTAAGAAATGATAGTTAAATCGTTAAATATATCTTAAATTAATAAAATTTTCAAGTTTACACTTATTTTCTCTCTATAAATCATTCTCATCGTTCTCTCTTTTCAATGAGAATGAAATTAGTTTAAAATTAGAAAATAGTCGTTAATAACTTCTAAGTGGAATTATGCTTATGATCAAAATTCTCTTTAACAAGTGAACTTGTAATAATAAGGATCAGCGGGGTACATGCGTAACATGTTTCTTTTGGTTGTTCCGTACACGGATGGCTCCTCACCCACTTTACCCCCCCCCATCAGGATTCGATTCATTATCGTCTTCAGTTTGTAGATCTAAATCTCATGCTACTATCTCCAGTCTTAAATATAAGATAAAGTTGACTTTTTTTAGAGAAATTAAGGAAGCTAAATAAGTTACTTAATCATATAATATGTTACGTATTCTTAGATTATATATTAATTTATTAGTTAAACTAATTAGTTTAAAGAAAAAAATAAAAATATAAATACTCTAAAATAATTTAATTAGTTTTCTTAATTTCTCCAAAAAAATTAACTTTATCTTATAATTAGGACCGGGAGGAGTATATGCTAGCTGCTATTTAATACGTATACCAGTCTCCAATTATTATACCAAAGTTGGGACTAAGTAGATTTTCGTTGGCAAGAAAAGGAAGTTGGGAGCTGTTTTTTGTTGCTCTTAAATGATACCAGTTTTCTTAAAATTAACAGTTTCAAATATTATTTAATTTCTATCGTTTCAAAATCTTTCAAAAAAAAAAAAATCTAACTTTATATAATCTCATTTTATAAACATGCTTAAGTCAATTAAAAAACTAGTACTCTAAATGTCTTGCCGAAAAGCTGGATTATTAGTCCACTCTCACTTGTTCAAGAAATTCATTGCCTTTAATAACAATCATTTCTATTAAAAATCGAGATGTGTAAGAGGTTCTATTTATGTTTGTATGTATATATAATCCTAATTCTATTATACTTAATCATATTATTATACAGTTACTGAAGCTTATTAATTTATGTGCGTATGTATATGTGTAGGCTCATCCAAACTCATATGCTTTAGTAGTCAGCATGGAGAACATAACCTTAAACTGGTACTTCGGCAACAACCGTTCCATGCTCGTCTCGAATTGCCTCTTCCGAATGGGCGGAGCCGCCATTCTATTGTCCAATCGTTCTTCCGATCGCCACCGTTCCAAGTACCAACTTCTCCACACAGTACGTACACACAAAGGAGCGGAAGACAAATCATACGGCTGCGTCTTCCAACAAGAAGACGACAACAAAAATATCGGCGTCTCTCTCTCCAAAGACCTCATGGCGGTCGCCGGAGAAGCACTAAAAGCCAACATCACAACCCTAGGCCCTCTAGTTCTTCCCATGTCAGAACAACTTCTCTTCTTCTTCACCTTAGTCGCCAGAAAAGTTCTCAAGATGCAGAAGGTGAAACCCTACATTCCAGACTTCAAGCTAGCTTTCGAGCATTTTTGTATCCATGCCGGAGGGAGGGCGGTTTTGGACGAGTTGGAGAAGAACTTGGAACTCAGTGAGTGGCACATGGAGCCGTCGAGGATGACACTGTATAGATTTGGGAACACTTCGAGTAGTTCATTGTGGTATGAGTTGTCTTATACTGAAGCTAAAGGGAGGATAAAGAAAGGTGATAGGACATGGCAGATTGCTTTTGGGTCAGGGTTTAAGTGTAACAGTGCGGTGTGGCGTGCGTTGAGGACGATTAATCCTGCTAAGGATAAGAAGAAGAATCCTTGGATGGATGAGATTCATGAGTTTCCTGTTCACGTTCCTAAAGTAGAAACCATTGGCTCCTAATAATTTTTAATTATGATGTTATGTGCAATTACGTGGAGAGTACGTTGATGATGATTGATTATTATTATATGGCTTTTTTTTTTTTGCCGACGAGGCGAAGTTGGAAGGGTGTGGATAAATGTGTTGCCCTATTAGTTGAACAGTTATTGGATGATTATTATTTGTCTGATTGTAGAGTGAAGGACGCTTTGAATTGAGTTATTAATTTAATTTGTGGCCATGTCGTATTTATTAGTTCCGACCTTTGAAAGGTCTCACGACCCAGCTATCTAGAGTTGACCGTTGATGTTCTTAGGCCAAAATATAATTTCTTAGCTCGTGATTTGGTCTTTTACACTACTACAAAAAGATTGAAAGGTGGCGCACATATTATGGCCCTTCCTTAATGAAATGCCACAGCTGCTCATTTATTATTTTTTTTATATTTTATGTTTTTTTTTTACCAGCTGTGGCGCCTAGAAGGGTAGGCGCCACAGCTGGTATGGTTAAGTGTGGCACCTGGCTAGGCAAGCGCCACACTTGACCTGCTGGTACCAGCTGTGGCGTCTGACACGCCAGGCACCACACTAGCTTCTGAGTCAGGTATGGCGCCTGACCAGGCAAGCGCCACCCCTGACCCTTCTTTTAAAAAAAAAAAAATTTGTCAGGGGTGGCGCCTGCCTGGTCAGGCCCCACCCCTGACCCTTTTTTAAAAATAAAAAAAAAAATTTTTGTCATGGGTGGCGCCTGCCTGGTCAGGCGCCACCCCTGACCCTTTTTTTTTTAAAAAAAAAATTTTGTCAGGGGTGGCGCCTGCTTGGTCAGGTGCCACCCCTGACCCTTTTTTTTTAAAAAAAAAAAATTTGAATTTTCTATCCCTTCCCCACCAATTAGAACCCACCCCGCTCCACCCCCTTATCCTTAATTTTGTTTCCCGCCTCCCTCCCCCCAATCACTTTCCTTTCCCGCGTGCCGACACCCCCCTTCTCTTTCTTTACCTTTTTCTCTATCTTTAATCATTCCCTCTCTTATTTTCATTTTCATGTATCTGTGTGTGCTCTCCCCTTCCTTCCATTTTCTTATCTTCACTTCTTAAAACTACACTCACACGAGCACACGTCTTTGTTTTTTCCCAACTGCCAACCCCACTCCTCTCCCTATTATTCCCTTTTCTTTGTATTGTCTACAAGTTTTTGGTCCCCACTCCATTTGGTAGCTCAAATTTCTTCCTTCCTTCACTGAAGATTGCGTCACCAATGGCAATTACGTGGTCCCCCACTCCACTGCACTGATCAACCTGTAAGTTCAACTTGCGTTTTGTTTTTATTAATTTTTTTTTTCAGGTTGTTCTGCTGTTTTTTTTATGGCATGCTTGCGATGGTTTTTTTTCCCTGTTATGACACGCATGCTTGTATATTTATATGTCATATATAGTCATCTTCTTCATGCATGGTGTTATTATACTAGTACATAAACCAAATTAGAAATAGACATGTACATAGTGTGTAATTTCATCCGATCAACACAGGAACAAAATAAAGAATGTAAATAAAATTATTGAGGAGAAGACAAGTAATGCCCATGCGCTCTCTCTCTCTCTCGGCAGATTTTTCTTTTTCTGTGGGACCATCTCTAGTTTTGTTTCTTTGCTCTTTACACAACACCTATATATATATATATACACAAATGTGTGTGTTGTTTGTAGGCGTGTGTGTATTGTAGGCGTGTGTGTACTGTGTTTTAGCTCTCACTAGTTCTAAAAAATTAATGCAACAAGTTACAAGAACAATGAAAGAATTGAATTTATATGTTATATATAACCATAAATTTGAACGGCAGTAATTAATATACAAGTGACTTGAAATTAGATAATCAAATTAACTTTTAATAATACTGCTATTTCTTTTAAAACTTCTTCAAATTATTTGTTTTCCAAAAATCAAAATCATTTATTTAATATTATTTCACGTATTTAATATATATTTGTGTTAGTGCTATTTTGTAGAGGTAAGAAAATAATTTTTTGTATTATCTTATTAAACTATAATAGAGAAAATCCCATCTAAACCCAATGAAAATAGGAAAAATTGAAATCAGGATAATAAATTGAATAATTCGTTAATTGAGTCATTAACTTATTTAATTGCCAATTGTTTCTAATTGCCAATTGTTGTGTCACGCATGTTTGTTGAAGTTAAATTTGTTGTATTATATTTCATTCAACTAGGTTTACAGTATATTGTATAACAATTTTCAGTACTACTTTAGCTAATCAATCATTTGTTGGTATCATTTTAAAGTTATCTATTATTGTTCTTATTAAACCTTGCAGACTATAATTATATATGCATGAGAGATATATATGAGGAAAAAATATGCTAAAAAAAACCAATATGAAGAACCCAAAAAATATGAGGAAAAAATATGCTAAAAAAAACCAAAACGAAAAATTAAAAAACAAAAAAGAAAACACCTCCTGTGGCGCCTGGCCAGGCAGGCGCCACAGGAAGTGCTGGCCTACTGTGGCACCTAGCCAGGCAGGCGCCACAGGAGGCGTACCTCCTGTGGCGCCTGGCCATTTTTAAAAAAAAAATTTACAAATCTGTGGCGCTTCCAAGCGCCACAGTTTTTTTTAGTAGCGTCCAAATAGGTGGCATTTCGCTAGCGCCACAGCTAATGCAATTATAAGTGCCACAACTTTGCTTTTTTGTAGTAGTGTTACGTCTTGCTAGCTTGCCCCAACACTAGTGTCATGGAAAATCACTGTAGAGTCACAAGCGTAGGGTATAACACAATGGATATTAAATCTTCTTAATAAAAAAAGATCTACGGAGTTAATAAAAGTATAAAGTAAAAAGAGAACCAAAAATAACAAACAAGGACACAACAATTTAATCTGGAAAAACTTCCCCCTCAATGTGAGTGAGAACAAACGACTATGACTCAGAGCAAAAAATTTCACTATTTTCAAAAAAATACAATGTTCAATGCTCTAATACAAAATTTAACTATATGATTACAACAAAGCTTACCTCATCTCAAAAATCACTCACGGATTATATTATTAACGTGGAAGAACAAATAGAGCAATAAAATACACATTTCTAGAGTGAAGATACAATTTGCAGTGTTGGACATCGCCAAACACAAAAGCTGTAGTCACAAATGTGTACCAACATTCATGCCAAATTTGGGGAAGGTAGAAAGGTCCAATCAACGATCCCGCCGTTCAAATTCAGGATCCATATGTCTCGAATCACCCCATAAAATTTCAAGTCAATTGAACAAAAAATCACCTTTTGATCATCACGCCTTGATCACAATCGCTCACGAAAATCTGCAGCAAATTAGAACGAAAGTTCATGAAAACTCTAGGGAAAATAGAAGACTCCAAAATGGCTGATATGATTGTCCAAAATGAAGTTCAGTGTGTCTAGCTAGAATGTCCACAAAAAATATTCAACTCAATCCGACAAAAGATCTCCTTCTGATCATTTCTCATATTAAAGCCATTCAGACTGAAAAACTAAAGAAAATATTTTCTCTCATAAAGAGCAATGTGCCTGTTTGTTTTAGCTTTTGAGAAGTGTTTTTACAATTTACGAAATAAGTATGTGGTGGGAGTTTTGTCTCAACTTACAGAAAAGTGCTTAAAAAAGCGCTTTTTTGGGCTTCCCAAACTAGTATCAAGAAACTTTCTTTTTCACTCTCATACTCTTGCGGCAACCTCTATAACCTTTATTAGGGTTCTCTATTTGTTTTTTTTTCCTTTTTTCCTTTTTCTTTTTATAAAATAGAAAATACATAAAATAAGAAACACATAAAATTGAAGTATTAAAACTTGGGCGTCCACTTAGGAGTGATATCCTATGAACCAATGATAAGAAAGTGATATAATCACTAAAGTCCCCTAACAAGAATTATAATGTAGGAAATGAAACAATGTCTATTTTTAGTGATTATATTTTTTTGGGTTACGGGCAATTTTGCTCCAAAAGTTGTTACCGAGAGGGCAATTATGTCCCGTAAGTATAGAAAAGAGAGCAATTTTGCTATAACTGTTATTCTAGTTAATTTTGACCGTTAATTTATCAAATATGCTAAGTTGGCAGTCTACATGTTATCCATGTCATTTTTGTTAAGGTGCAAATTTGCTCCATGTCTCATCTACTTTATTTTTTTCAAAGTTAGATTTAAAACTTCTAAGGCAAATTTGCACCTTAACAAAAATGATGTGGATGACACGTGAACTGCTAACTCAGCATATTTGGTCAACTAACAGTTAACATTAATTGGGATAACTGCTAAGACAAAATTGCCCCTAAAAAACTTCCTATACAAAATTGCTCCTTAACCCTCTTTTTTTCCTTAGAACTCTGCATCTCTATGTACTCCCTTTGATTTTTAATATAAGACATATTTGAGGAGTTTATCTTGGTTCTAAATATAAAATAAACACTACTGCAAAATAAGGATTTAGTGGCTCCCATCTTATGACACTTCTTTAAAGAAGCACCATAGATAATTGTTTTAAAAAAAACAAGTTAAGAAGCTACGACACTTCCTATAATAAATGTCATAGCTTGTATTAGGCTTGTGTGACACTCTCCTTAACAAGCACCACACAAAACATTCATAAGAAAAAATGGAAAAATGGAAGTCTTAGCTATGACGCTTTCTTAAGAAAGCACCATAGTTGGGTTATTCTTAGGAGATATTTTTTTAACTATAAAGCTGGATTTATTATTTACAATTTTTTTTGGAGCTACAGGCTATTGGCTTCATAAATTCCTTCTCGAACGATAAAGAGCATATAGTTCTTAGTTCATCCTTTTTCATATGGTTTATAACTAAATATCTCATTGCGTCCTCACGTTTCCCCCCTAAATTCTTCTCCTATAATACTTACCTAATATCTACTTTAGGTATGTTTCTTATATTGCTTGAATCATGGACGAATATAATGTCACTTCATGCATGTTATTCAATTCCACCATTGGCATGCCTGCTAAGGCCACAGTGGCCTTGGCAGGCACATGGCCACAGTCGGCCTTGGCATTTTGCCAAGGCCACTGTGGCCATGTGAGGGCCAAGCAAAGGCCAGCACTGTGCCTGGCACTTGCCCCACCAAGCGCCGGCCAAGGCCCTACCGACACCCCCATTCATGCCAAGTCTGCTAGCCTTGGTAGGCATGCAAAGCCACTGTGGCCTAAAAGTTCTCCATATATTATCTATAAGGAGAGAGTGAGAGATCAAACACCACGCATATAGAGATTGAGTTAAGAGCTACTACCACCATAGCAGAGAGATCACAAAAGGCGAGCTTTGATCATCACCTTCATTCCTCCTTCATATGCTAAGGACATGCAAGTTAATTATTAGCTAAGGCACCTGTTAATTAACATAAGCTTCAGCACCTTCTGTCCTTATTTATTTATTTAGTTTTTTTTTCCCAGTATCCTTCTTTCCTTATTTAATTTATATGGTTTTGGCATTAATTGTCTTAGTATCTTTATTTTCATTTAATTTGTCAATGCTTTAATTTTCCTTAGAATTATTTCAATAAGGGGAATTTAGATTAATTTTTTGTATTTTAACTTATCTAATTTTTTTTTCATTTAATTACAAGCTAAGAAGTTAATAGTTTCACTGTCACACCATTCATTTCTTCACTTAGCTTTCACGTGAATAATGGAGACAATAATATATACTGTACTTTCTAGTCTTACTTTTCATTTGTCTGATTTAATCATAATAATAATGGTAATCACTATTCATTTATCTTACTTTATATCAATTAAGTTTACGTTTGAGGGCTAATAATAATAAGGCATCTAAGATAAATTAATTTTGAAAGGATTAATGGTTATTAGATTAAAGCAAATATAATAAGGGATGCAATGGCGCTTGCTGTAGCTCCCTTCACCATTTAATTTTTTTATTTATTTTTTTTATACACTGAAGGGATGCTATGGCGCTTGGAAACTAAACACCATAGTTTTTATATACCTTCTATGCTTCTTAAGGTAAAAGCGTCATATAAGGTATACAAATTTTCCGCCCCTACCATTATTCTCGTCTTTCTCCTGCGTCCTCCCACACTATTTTCGAGATCTAATTGGTCCCCACTCTACCTTTCCTTATCCATTGTCCCCACGCTTTCCTCTCTTTGACAGCTGGTATTGGAAGCTTCATTGGTCCCCATTTTTTGTTTTTTTGTCTTTGCGGGCGCATTTCTTCAAAAATTTTTTGTCACTGCACTTTCATTACTGTACAAAGGTTGGTCACTCACATGTTCTTTGCTTCGTTTCAGCCTCATACAAGAAGTTTCCCAGCTCCTAAGTTTTTTTTAGGTATGTTTTCTTCTTGTTGTTCTTTTTTTTTGTTTTTTTGGTAAAATATGTCGTGAATATTATATGTGTACTCATGATTTTTTTCAGGTATTTATTTGAAGTTTTAACTATCTTATTAAAGCTTGGTATCCCGGTTGTTTTTTTCCTTTGTCTCGGCTTCTTACAGAAGTTTCTACCTTGTAAGTCTTTAAGTATATTTTTTTTACAGAACCTTAAGTCGTACATTTTCATGCACCTTTTTAAATTTGGGTACCTAAAGATTTGTCATTAATTTAGAATAGTTGATTGCCTGAAGATTTCTTATGTGTCCTGCCAATCATTAAAGGAGTATTGAACTAGTCAGAGCGTTAAATATCATTGAACTATGTAATATTCTTTTGATTTATTTTTGTTGTGAGTTGTGAAAAATTAGTATGATTCATGCTGCAGGAATTATTTGGTTGATTATTTGTGACTTTAATAGTGTTTACTACTTGAAAAACTTCAATTTTGATGACGTTATGCTACCGATTTTTTTTGTAAAATAAATGGCAAAAGATAAAAGTAATTAGTAACTGCAAGAGGCAAACAACTAACTACTTTTAAAAATATGTTTAAGGTAAAGATTGATCGAAAATGAATGTCATCTGATCGATGCTCAAGGGAATATATAGATGAGGTGAAAGAGTTTATTAGATTTGCAAGCTAGCATACAAATGATCCTAACAAAATCTTGTGTCCTTGCTTATCTTGTTGTTATGGAAAGAGGATTAGTCCACTTGATTTGCTAGATCATTTAGTGTGTCATGGAATTGATCAATCATATACACAATGGACAAGGTACGGTGAGATTGATGATACACGTACTGATCTAGTGCATACCGCGATCGATCCTTCTAATGAGTTTGACCCAAGCATATGTGATGATGAGGACGATAGTCTTCAAGAAATGCTAAATGCGGTCGAAGAGGTGCTTCATAACTTTCTTCAAGAATTTGAGAAGTTGAAAGGTGATGCTGAGAAACCATTATATATTGGTAGTACTAAATACATAAGATTGCTAGCGGTGTTGAAATTGTACAACTTTAAAGCCGATATGGATTGAGTGATTCGGGTTTCACTGCACTGCCTGGACTTGTGCAAGATATGCTCTCAGAAGAAAATGTACTTCCTAATAAGACATATGAGGTAAAGTGAATACTTTGCTCTACAACTGGCATGGGTTATGAGAAGACACATGCATGCCCTAACGATTGCATATTATTTAAGAATCAGTGTGCAACGTTAGAGAAGTGCCCTAAATGCAATGCATCTCGATATGGGAGGAAGAAGGGAAAAAGTCCGTTAAAAGTCGTATGGTATTTTCCCATTATTCCGAGATTCAAGTGACTATATAGTAATACGGAGATTGCTAAGCTGTTAACGTGGTATACAGATGAAAGGGTTGAAGACAAGAACCTTAGGAATGAAAAAGAATTGATCATGACCCACCTAACTTCTTGAAACCTGACTTCTTGAATGAAACAAGGAACTTACGCCTTGCACTGTCAACTGATGGATCAATCCCCAAAGGGTTCAGAGTAGTACACACAGTACGTGGCCAGTAATATTAATGATTTATAACCTTCCTCCACACTTGATCATGAAACATAAGTTTATGATATTGTCCATGTTAATTTCTGGGCCAAGGCAACCTGGGAATGAAATAGATGTATACTTGGCTCCTTTAATTGATGACTTAAAGCTGCTTTGGAGGAAGGCATCAATGTGTATACTAGGTACAGGGACGAAATTTTCACTTTGAAAGCCATATTATATGACACAATAAATGATTTCCTTGCTTATGGTAATTTGTCCAAATATAGTGTCAAAGGATATTATACATGCCCTATATGTGAAGATGACACTCATTCAGTACGACTAGATCATTATAAGAAAAATGTCTACATGGGACATCGAAGATTCTTACTATTGAAACATCGTTGAAGGAACTGGAAAAAGGCTTTTAATGATGAGTCAGAAGAAGGTAGCCCACTGAAGATGTTGACCGGTGCTCAGATTTTTTAGAAGGTCAAACATTTGGATAACAATTTTGGCAAGCCTTTTGCAAAATAAATTGGGACAAGGGGCTGGAAGAAGAAGTCTATTTTCTTTGAAATTCCATATTGGAAGTCCTTATATGTGAGACATTTTCTTGATGTGATGCACATAGAAAAAAATGTCTGTGATAGTCTAATTGGCATGTTGCTCAATATGTAAGGTAAAAGCAAGGACAGTGTGAATGCAAAGTTGGATTTGGTTAACCTGGGAATCCGAGAAGAGTTGGCTCCGGTTGACAAAAGGCACCGCACTTATCTACCTCCAGCGGCTTACACTCTGTCAAGGAAGGAGAAGAAGTTATTTTGTGAGTTTTTCAAAGGAATCAAAGTTCCAAAGGGCTATTCTTCAAATATAAAAAATCTTGTATCAGTGAAAGAGTTGAAGCTAAAGAACCTTTAATCTCATGATTGTCATGTGCTTATATAGAATTTTGTACCGGTTGGTATACGGTCAATCTTACCAAAAAAAGTAAGGAATTCCATAACTAAACTTTGCTTGTTCTTCAAGTTGATTTGCAGTAAAGTGGTTAATTCAACAAAGTTACAAGATTTGCAAAGGCTAATTATTTGTACTCTATGTGAACTTGAAATGTATTTTCCACCTTCATTTTTTGACATTATGGTCCATCTAACTGTACACTTAGTGAAAGAGGTTCAATTGTGTAGTCTAGTATACCTGAGATAGATGTACCCGAATGAGAAATTTATGAAAATCTTAAAAGGATATGTGAAAAATAGATACAGACCAGAGGGGTGTATAGCTGAACATTACATGATTGAAGAAGCAAGTGACTTCTATATTGACTTTTTATCAAATGTTGACCGTGTAGGAATCCTGAAGTCTTGTCATGAAGGGCGAAGATCAAGGAAAGGAACAAGTAGGAATGATGTAATCAGGATATCAATGACTGAATGGGAGAAAGCTCACTTGTATATGCTACATAATACTGATGAGGTTGAACAGTATGTTGAAGAACATAAGGATACTCTTCGATTAGTACATGGTAAGAGAAATGAAAATTTGATAATAAAAGAGCACAACTGACATTTTTCAACTTGGTTAAAAAGGCACATTAATGATAAGGTGGAGAGGAATCCTAATTTAGTTTCTGAAAATTTAAGATGGCTATTGAATGGACCAAGTTTAAATATATTGTTTTACAATGGTTATGCAATCAACGATTACACATTCTACACACAAGAACATGATACAAGAAGCACGATACAGAATAGTGGAGTAACACTTGTTGTTGATTCGTGGCACAGATCCAGTGCCAAAGACGTACACCCTATCTATACAACAATGTCATACTTTGGTATAATTGAACAAATATGGGAGTTATATTACACTATGTTAAGGGTCCCTGTATTCAGATGTAAGTGAATTAACAACAACAGTGGATTACGGATAGATGATTTAAGGTTTGTTCAAGTGAATCTTTCTAAAGTTTGGTATAAAAATGATCCTTTCATTTTAGTATCACAGGAACAACAAGTATTTTTTATTCCAAATCCTTCTAAGAAAAACTAGTCCATTGTACTTCCATCGAACAAGAATCATCAATAACAAGTTGATAATAAAAGTAATGAATATTTGAATATTCCTGAGAATGATCTCTCCTTTGAGATATTGTGGTCAAAATATATTGATATAGATGAAGATGAAGATGAACCCTTATACATGAGACATGATCATAAAGAGGGGCTTGGTTTTTAAATCAAACAAAAAAGAGGAAAAGATGATAATGAGTGCCTTGATTTTTTGCCTTGTATGTTTTATTACATGCATGCATATATTTCAATATAATTTACTTTCATTGCCATGATTGTTAAGTGCATGCTCTGATGTTTTGTTTGGTTTATTTAAATTATAAGAAAATGGATCCTCACACTGAAGATGATATTGTTCCCATTAAACATGATGATCAGGCAGTATTTGAGGCCGAGGAAGCTCGGGGCAGGACCGTAATGTCCAAACTTATCAAACTAAGGAGTAAAGGCATTAGGTTAAAGCTTCAGTGGAATGAAAAGGAAAATCCAGTTGAACCAAATTCCAGCTCCTTTATTAATTACATGGGACATCAGTCAGAGAAAGAGTCCCCATTACAGTTTTAGATTAGTGCCACGTGAAGAAAGATTATGGTGATATGTTCTTCAATTCAATCAAGGTAAACATTATTTAACAAATTATATATGGTTTTTCTTCCAATTTTACTTCATAATTGAAGAAGATAAAGAGAAATTCGTGTTGCGAAAATGCGGTAGGCTTGTGAGAAATTTTTGCTCCGCTCTTGTCAAATTCTAATTGCGGAACGACAATGGTATTATCAATTGTACACTGCCGGAGATGTACAATGGAATTATAACTCAAGAGCAATGAGAAGAGTTTGTGGCCTTACATACTACTCTGCAATTTACGGAAATATAATATTAGTTTTTACGTACTTGTAATTTATAGTAATTAATATTTATTAATATAAATCATTTGGATCTAAACCATAAAGAAGTGAGCGAAATCACGAAAATGCATCCAACATGCCATACTGGTACATAAAAGGATCGATCTCATATGCAACGTTGGAGCAACAATTAGCAAGAACTAATCATTATTTCATATGAATATAATATCTATGACTAATTTTTAACTACAACTAACTTTGATATGTAGCTACAAGAATCGCATTTTGATAATGTCATAATATACCTCAGCATGATTTATGGCTGGCCGGCTACATGAACAAAAAAGGCAAAATTCTCAGTGAACAAGCTAGAAAAATTGCCGAATATTGTGTAAGTAATGGATCATACATGGAATAAATATTTATCTTTACTTAATTGATTCTATTTTATAATAATTAATATTGTTGTAATTCTTTTTGTGATAGCACTCAATGACGCATGAGCAGCTAGACTTAGTGCATTAAGTTGGTCGTGATGATTTGCTCAACAGAGCGTTTGGAGTTTCTAAGTATGATGATCGTGTTTAGGGTACTAGTTTTGCAGTGACCCAAACATCGTACTGTGGACCCCAAAAGCGAGCCATAAAAAATGACTTACTATAACTACAGGAGCAAATTTCTGACTACAAGCATCATGTAAACCAAAGGATTAGTAGCTACGAGCATCAAGTAGAACAATTCACCAATCATATATATTTGATGCAAGATCAAAACACGTTATTGAAGACGCAAATTGGTGCCTTACTACAGTCTAAGCCAGTACTAAGTCCAATATGTGACAGCATGAGTGCGAGGGATAGTTGACCCTCTATGCCTAAAGTCCTAATTCCTTTAGTAATTAATTTCTTCTCCACTTCACTTTTTGTTACGTTATACATTAGTGTACCTTAAGATATTAACTCTGTTTTTCATAAGGGTGAATCAGAGTGTAAGTTGCACATTGATGATTCTTTCAACCACGTCGTTGTTGTCGGCTTGGCCTACACCATCGAAAGTGATATCTTGCATAATTCACCATTACCGCCGAACACACTCAGAGTAAGGGTCGATGTATGCACAAATGATGATGCCCCTTACCAATCCCTTCTTTAGATGAAGCAACAATAGTGAAAGATATCGTCGGTGGTTATGTTGCATGGCCAATAGGTCTGATTAAGCCTTATGAAAAGGAAGTTAATTTACAATTCATTTTACTTTTTATATACATTTTTTTCTAAGACTACATTATTTAATTTTATGATTTTTTTAGGTTGCTGCTCGTCCTAGAGGAAAACGAATTGAAGGGCGTAGGAAGAACTCAAAGTGGTCATCAACCGAACATAAGTCTCAACCCTCAACTAGCAACCAAAGCAACCAACAGATGCCCTCATATCACCAACAATTGGCGTCAATGGCACTAGCTTTAATCAGCCGAGGAAGTCAGTCAATACGTTTTGATATCGACATCTATCATGCAGTTATAGATGATCATGTCGATGGTAGTGTGCTGAACGAAGTGCTTAGTCGTGATTGGCTTAGTTTGACGGCCGTCAACATATAGATTAGGTACTTCATCATCATCTTCTATCACTGTTGTTATTATTATTCATCATTAATCTTTTTAGGTTTTAATAACATTATTTATTTTCTATAAAGGCACTTATGTACCACGATCTGTTACTACACACAGAAAGTACGCATAGATTCGTATCAGCCCCCACCTCCTTGGCCAACATAAATTAGATGTGGAAGCACTATCCAATGATGTTAGGGACATCTTCATGCAAAGAGCAACACCTAATATGCTCTTTATCGTGCCATACAATCCGGGGTAAGTTATTTGTGACAATATTTTAATGTATGTTTTTTTTATTCTTCCACTTTTACTATAACATGATTGTCGAAGTAAAATCTTTAAAATATTTTAAGGGACATTAGATTTTGATTGTTGTCCGTCCAGCGTCACCTGGAGCCCCCGGGATTTACTATTTGGATCCTATAAATATCGGTTATCTAGACAACTGGCCTGATTTGAAGATTATAATCAATAAGTAAGTGCATAAATATATGTGTAAATATTTGTCATTATTGAATTACCAAAATTAATCAGTCACTACTTGTTTTGTTAGTGCATTGACCGCTTACCGAAGCAACGTTAGATTGAGTTATTCTACACACAAAGACCCAGCCAGTAGCTATCCCTAAAGGAAGATTGTGGTACTTATATATATGAATTAATTACTCCAATTTTGTTATTCAAAAATTTTTCTTCAAATGTTTACTTAACTATTTCATTGTATTGTCAGTGCTCATTCCAACCAAACAATAATGATTGTAGTTATTACATTATGAAATTTATGAAAGATGTAGTTACTCATAATAACATTTTTGTTCCTACACAAGTAAGTTCTTTTACTTGCAGTTACTGTGTTTTAAATTTAATTGACGAGTGTCTAAGTTAATTGATTTTTAATGATTTTAATTTTTTTTGTGCATGCTTTTTATGTAGTATTATGAATATCAACATTGTGACCAATTGACTGACCAACAAGTAGATGAAATTATTGAAGAATGGTGTGAATATATGGTCAGGGAATTAGCTAATATTTAGGTACATACGTAGGTTGTTTCTTGCATATTCATCTTAATTGTTTATGAATTAGTTGTACATTAAAATTATTTCTTGCCTACATTCTGCATACATAGGTACTTAAAATTAGTTGTATATTATTTGTTATATTGAAATCAAATTACATTAGTACTGGTTCTATGAATTAATTATTTTGATTCGAGTTATTTCATTATAATTTGGTATGATTTTGGCTTGGGTTTTTGCTGTTGTGGATTTGTAAAATGTAAATTGCTGTAGATTGAATACGTATAGGCGGGTTAAAAACAAACGTACCTCCAACGGCGCTTTCCAGGGAAGCGCCGTTGAAGGTAGTAAACTTCTGCCGGTGCTTATTCATAGAAGGGCCGTAGGAGGTGGACTTCTTATGGCACTTCTCTGGACAAGCGTCATAGCTTTTTATTAAAAAAAAATAATCAAGCTATGACGCTTCCATATATTCAAGAAGCGTCATAGCTTGTTTTAATGGCACTGGAAGCTATAACGCTTCCCAAGCGCCATAGTATTCTCTAAATTAAGCGTCATAACTCATATTTTTCGTAGTAGTTAAAGTTTTCATATTTATCAATTTTTTCCTAATTTTTACCTTTATAGATGTTCTTTCAACAATAATAAGGAGGAAAAGGAATTAAAGAATATGACTAGGATGTTTTAGAAAATACATGTCATATTAGCTAACTTAAGTAACTTTCTTAACTTAATCAAATTAGGCAACTAAAGGAGCATTTTAAAAACACTTAGCAAGCCAGAGTTCATTAATCTTGGAGAAAAACATGTAGTGGTCCTCACACGTGAAAGTCAAATGCTCATACATGATACCTTCCCACAGGTAATTAATGAACAACTGAAATCTGAAATCGGGAACGTTATCCCGCCGTTTATGAGAATATTTGCTATGAATACTTTCAACCCAATGCTACTTTGTCCTCAATATTCCTCGTCCCGATGTTGTCATGTTTCGCCTCCAAGTTACAGCATTTGGTTTTGAAAGACATAACACTAATGCTTTGTTTGGATAAAATGAGAGAGGAAAGAAAAGTGGGATAAAAAATAGGAATAAAGGAAGTTTTCCCCTACTTCAATAGGAGAGAAAATAGGAGTGAAAGGAAAAATGGGAGGAAAATGATGCGGGTCTCACACCCCAGTTTTCTCCTAGAAACACTTAAATGCTCTCAGAATACCTGAACTCTGTCTAATGAAAATATAACAACTCAGATAATTTAAATCTTAGTTGGCTGATGACTCATGAAAAAATTAAAATTTTACCTTGTTGTTTTAAAAAATATTAGTTGATAATTTTGTTTTAGTTTTTTTTTCAATTAAGATGTTTTTTTCCTTAAAAACAAGATAAAATTTGAATTTTTTTGAATAAATCATCAGCCAATTAAGATTAAAATAATCTAAATTGTTATATTTTCATTGGGTGGAGTTTATATGACATAATATTCTTAGAGTAGGTAAGTATTTCTCTTTTTCTCCCAAAATTTCTTTGCTCAAGTGGAGAGATTTGGGGTGACAAATGTGTTGTCTTCACAAGTTATAGTCACTCCATGCAATTCTTGAATTTAATGTTCAATCTAGAGGTTTTTTACCAATATAGCCTCCAGTAACTTTCACAACTCAGATTAATCGATTGTTATAATTTTTTTATTTACTTGCTATAATTTTTTGTTTTTTGTTTTTTGCTAACAACCAAACAAATAGAATTAAGCATAACAAAGATACAATGTCACGTAAGTAAAGTTACAGCAACCAAACATACTAAATGAAAAAGAAACTCCCCAGAACCTAGCTAACAGAATAGAGAAGCAAATATAAGAGTTTTTCAATACAACAAAGATGTAAAAATGGAGCCAAGATATCATCCACACCAATCAATACATCGCCTGCATCTATGACGAAGGTCGAAATGCCCAAACACAGGAGCAAGACCTTCCCAATGAAGCTTTGGCAATCCTTTCGACTACCAAATCAGCTTTCTTAGGAACACACCTGCAAGAGAGGTTCCTAACCAAATTCCTTGAAACAAAAGTGTACTCAAAGAAAAAAACATTCAACAAAATATCAGAAAACGCACAATTGAAAAGACAATAGGACAAGAAATCCCAACTCTAGATTGAGGATGATCAGTAATGTCATACACACTGAACAGGCCTATGTCGTGTCCTATAATGAACAGTACTGATAACCACACTGAACAGGCACATGATAAACTAAAATGAACAATACTTACAAGCATACTGAACAAGCCCATAACAGTATTTGTCAATTGTCTATCTATTGCACATTCCTTAAATAGAAAACCCACCAAATTCATAACCTCCCTACCACATTCAACAACCTTCGACCAGACATAACTAACTCTTGGAGGTGTCTGAAGAACTCTGGTATTGGAGCTTAGAGTAGTCAATTCGACTCTTTCCCACAAATAATCCTTCCACGCCATATCAAGTAGGTCAAAGACAAATTGGGTAAGGCATATTGATTTATAACACACAAACCAGATCATACAAGACTAAGCCAGCCACTTCAAATGTCAAAACTTCTAAGTAATCATCAGAACTGAACATAACAAAGCCAACACCTAGAGAGACTATACTACCAATAGAAAATTCAAACGCAGAAAATCATCAATGGGAAAAGATCAAACCTTTAGCGAGTTACTACCCTCATGAGCCCAAGACCACCAAAAAGATACCTTCAACCACATTTGTTCTGATGCATTTGGTCTCCTCAAGGCTATTGAAGATCCCCGATTCCCACCAATCCATTGATTCTTCATCACCTAAACCTCACTTGAGTATCCGTTGGCAGAGCGACCATCTGACACCATAACTGTAATTTGCATATTCTTTATCCTCCGATATCACGTGCATCATGCCGCCGCCACAGATTTGCCCCCAACTACCAGAAAAACCTTCCTCTCAACCTTCAAATCCTCAATCAATAACGTTCGTGCCCTATAAGAGGGGGGAGCCTTTGCTTTAAACCACCCAGCGATCTCAAAGGCCAAGGGGGCACCCATCGAAGGTCAGTGGTGGATTCCATCAAAGGGGTTTGAGGTATGAACCCCTCCTCATATCCATCCATCCTACAATTCCATGCCTTGCCGTCTCTCGATTCGACTTCAACCAGGGCATGGTCTGGCCACGACAGAGGAAATCTACCAATAAACTCCACCTGAAGGGGGAGACAACCCTACACCCAAAGAGGAGCAGTCGACACTCAATCGGCATTTGGCTTCGTCTCATTAGCGCTCTTATCCTTTCAGAGGGAAAGAAAACCTAGCGGAGGGAAATTTTTCGCAATGAGGCAAATTATGTGGTCTCACTTGCTTTTTCTTGTTTACTTGCCATAATTTATATCATCCAAATAAATTACAAGATTTAAGTTATAACAAGAGGGTGTTTGTTGAAAAAATAAGGGGATGTTTGGTTTAACCTAGTTTGGGCGATTATATATGCTGTATGCAATAAATATGTAGAAAGGTGTTGTGACTTTATCTAGTGAAGTGTATTCCCAAGCACCCCCTTCTCCAACTAGAGGGGACTGAATAAAAAAAGTTTAAAAATTATATTTCCCCTTTTAACTCCGGGCCACTGTCTCGAATCAAGCCCACAATCAAGGAATGAAGCTCAATTTTTGAAACACAGTACATAACTACAGACGTATTCTCCTACTTTTTTTTTCCTAACTTTCATTTGATCCCGCAATCATATTTCGTGCTCGTTTGGAAGAGTTTATTTTTGTCCAAAACGTGCTTATAATTCATGATTCACGGTATACGAGGTAAGTATGTGAGAGGAGTTTTTTCTCGGCTTACGTAATAAGTACGTTTTGACTGTTCAAAACGCTATCACAAACACGCCCGAACATCTCTTACTTTTTTTAAAATGGGGTATTAATTAATAAAGAGAATGAATGCCAAAAAATTTTCCTACAGTTTCTCCTTGAGATGAGAGGCTAATCCGTTGACAACCTTTGCTCCCATATTCACACTCTTTGGTTTTATCGCCGGTGGTTTCCACGACAGCGCTGGTGTCACTGGTTCTGGCACCTCTTCACTGGAATCAGCCTCGGGCTTCTTCGCCGATATTGCTTCCTTCCCGAAAATCAGCTCAAACTCACCGTCGTCGCTCCCTGTCACGGACAACACAACGCCGTCGCTCTTCGCCACCAAATTCTCGGAATCCGAGACGTCGCCGTTTCGTTTTGTCCTTGTGTAGGCAGAGAGCCACTTGGCTCTCATATACTCCGCCTTCCTCCACGGCGGAAGGTGCATTCCTTTATTCTTTAGACTCTGCTTCGCCGCCTCCGACACTATCGACACAATTTGATCAAGCCGTTCCGATTTGCCGACGAAAATGTACGGCAGCAATTGAAGGATTGTCTTGTATCTCCCTGTTGATCGTGCAATTTCAAATTCTGATTGGAAATCGATATCGACTAACAACCTCTCCTCTTCTACAATCACATCAATGAATTCATGTTCTCCTGAGAAACAAACAGCAAATTAACTTTAAATTCTATTCCTCTATTACTTCAATTTTAGAGAAAAAAGATCCAAAAGAATACCGGCTGGGCAATACGAGGTTTTATCCCATTGACATATACAGACAGAAGTGTCGTATCCAAGAGATGAAAGTCCATCTGCGACGATATTTCTCAGATCATCTTTTGTTCTGAAGACTTTGTTGTTGCTCTCAACTATCTTCGCAGCGTCAGCTAACAGGTTCCTCTCGGCAACACTGGCGCAAGTAATAAGACTCTGCAAATTATGTACAATTAGTTTTTAAGCTCAAGAAAATTAGGTCATACTTGGTCGCCGAGAAACGGCATTTACCTTGAGCGCCTCGCTGGGATCGCTGAATGATGCAGAGGTGATTGATTCATTGAAACTGCCAAAGACGTCAAGCTCATCGTCGGAGCTGTCATTGCTGTTGCTGTTGCTGTTGAAGCAATTGCAGCGATTACGGCCGCATTTAGCAGCCGGTGGCTGCTTCTCGTTTGGTTCCTCAATGAAATTCTGCACCATTTTCGCCAAGCAAAGCGAACTCGGCTCGAACTCCGATCCCCCACCATCTCTGTTGGACAAGTATGCACCGGCGACGACGAGTTTCTCCGGTGACGAATTCCTCAACACGCTGGGAGACTGCCGGTCAAAGACGAACAGCCTTCTTAACCGCGACTTTAACACTGTCTTCGCCGAATCATTTCGAACCACCGCTTCCCTGAGCTTTCGTGAATGTATATCAATGGGTTGGATCTTAGTCGGAGGCATGGCTAAGAGAAGTACTAAATTTGTACAGTTTTACTCCATTTCCAGAACTCAACAAATCTGAATTTGAGCGAAAAAAAAAAGGTGTGTGTCGCAATTACAAGAAAAACACAAATTCACAAAATCGAATTGACAAAATTCTTTTCTCGTCCAGAAAAACTCGAGGAGGCTACTAAAACAAGAAAACTACGGTCACTATCTACCATTCCCGTTAGCAGCAGAAAGTACATAGGCAAAAATCAAGAATCAAGAAACTTTTCCGCTGTCCGAAATCGCAATTCATCCCCGAAACTTGGCAAGGAACGAGAAATCTGTGCTTTGCCGCGGGCATAGAAGAAGTATGGAATAACTTGAAGAGTAGGCGAGAGCAGAGGAAGATGGCTTTGAGCTTAGGGCTTTAGGGGGGACACTGGACGGAGGTTATCGGAGAGAGGAGAATAATTGGCCGGAAAGTCCCTTTCTCCGACGAGGAGGAGATCAGGTATAAAAGGGAAGGTAGCTGTAGAGGAGGGAACCGTGAATTGATATAAAAGAGAGGTGGTGATGGGAAAGGGGAGAGGCGCCTAGGATATGAAGTGGCAGACGGATATTACTTGGGGAGCGTAGCATGCTACAGTACCTTACCTGAGGAGATGGCAACATAAATAAAAAAAGTTAAAAGGAAAAATGACATCAAACCTTAATTAAGGAAAATAATAATAAAAAAGTTCCATAACTTATTAATGAGAATTCTTCCATTTATTAATAGTTATTCTTTTAATTGTCCTTTATTAATAATAAAATTTTTCTGATATTATTTTTCTTGATTGGAACTTTGATGTCATTTTCCCAAAATTAAGGGAATAATTCTATTTAAATACCATTTAATCTTAAAAAACCCTAAAAGATTTATTAAAATATGGAAATGACACATAGGTTATAAGGCATGAATATAAGATTTTAAAATGTTGTGTTTTTACTAAATGCCATCAAGCTTTTTAAAAAATACGAAAAGAACCCTCGTGTAGCGTCGGAGCTTCGTCGGCCAATCGCTTGAGTAATGCAATTAACCATTTAAGCATGAAGATTGACAACTTGAACTCCTTAAGCCCTACCCTGCGTCATTGACAAGTTAAATAAAGACAATGACAACTTAAGTTCAGAGATTGACAATTTGAGTATACCATAGTTGCAAATTACTATATGCAAGTTGTTATTGCTATTATTTAACTTATCAATATCGTATGATAGAGTTTAGAGAGCTACCCAAATAGTTAATTGTATTACTCAAGTTGTCGTTGAAGGTCCAGCAGTCGCCTTGCAAGCAGAGCTTCAGCTGGCGAGGGACCTTGCTTTTATTTTAAAAAAAAAAAAGTGAGGATCAGTTTGATAAAAACACAACATTCTAATACTCCAGATTTCTCCCTTATGACATATTTGTCATTTCTCCCTTATAAGTTTAAATGGTATTTATCTATAATTTTTCTAAAATTAAAATACATGTAATAAATTAATTATGAACAAAAATATAAAATTATTAAAATTATTCCAAAAGGTCCTGTTGGTATTTGTAGAGAATAGCTTTGCAAGAAAAAGTTATTTAAAAAAATAGCTTATGAAAATGTTAAAAAAGAGTTCAAGAAAACTATGGTTTTCAACTCCTAAACCATGATTTTATTGCCAAGCTATGGTTTTGAAGGTTAAGAGTTATTTTGAGTTTTGAACGGGTGTTTAACTACCCCGCTTTTTAAAACCAAATGGACTCTTGGTTTTTTCTAGGCAATGAGTAAATTTTTTTATAAAAATACTTTGAATATAAAACCTAGTTTTTAGTGCAAATACATTTGCACTATAAACTAGATCGTTCATTTAGAATAGGAAGATAACATCACTTTTAGATTTAGAATTTTTTTTCGTCATAGATTTAAAATGACCAAGTCTGTTGCATTTGGGGGAATCAAAGTATTGTTTAGAGAACTGGACCGGATGGTCAGACCAATTGGACCTTCAGTGGGTTATTAAGGCAGGCCGGATATATGCGTTGGACTGTTTTTCTGAGGGAGTTGTTTTGGGCTATCGTTTATCAGTTTTTGGGCCAAAAACCGAATTAGTTTTTCAAAAACCATCCCGCCCAATAAAAATGCAAAAAAAAAAAAAAAAAAATTGCTACAAATTTTTTTAAAAAAATTTGATGCTGCAAAAAAAATTAAAAAAATGGTATATGAATTTTAGATATATTACTTTATTTTATTTATATTATATGTTACTAGTTTTAATAATTTAGTTTATTACAAACTATTTTATAAAGATACTTTTATAAAAAAAAGGACAATGAGGTTCATCCAAGCTAAGGATGAAATTAGAAACATTGGAATCGGAGTTGAAGATCTTGATTTTTGGTCATTTTCTTAAGAAGATAATGATATTTACTACTCTGATCCTATTTATAAGTCTCTTTTAACCAAATCTCACATATCAAGGAAAGGTAGTTAACTCAATGATTATGGGATAAATTTACAACCATGCCCTCATTTATAAATGGGTACTTTTCAACTCTTTTTCTCTATCTATCTTTAAATTATTTATTCATTTATACAATAAATAGGGGTAAAATTGTCACAATCCGTTTATTACATTGGAATTGGACTTATAAATAGGACCAACTTTTTTAGCCAAAAAGGACTTATAAATAAAACTGAAGTGGTATGATTTAAATGCCTTTCAAAAAACTCATGCTTGAATCAATCAAGAACCACCAATTAATATTTGACAAGTCATAAAATTATTATTATTATTATATTTTGTTAGGTTGATGATTGACTTAATATTCTTCCTTAAATGATACTTTGTGACTTTATTAACTTCCTATAATATTATACTACAGATTAATTGTAATATATATATATATATATATATATAATATTTTTTAATTTTAATTATTACGTCACCGGTCCGACCGAACGGCTTAACCGTTCGAACCATTTAAATCATAAACCGCTAACTTCTCTTCCTCGACATCCCATCCATCTTTTAAAATATTGAATCAAAGTTTTTTTTAGTTGTAACTAATGTCATTTTTTTTCCTATAATTAATGTCATTTATCGTCCATGGTTGCAAGTTTCTCTACAGAGGTTGAAAGTTGCGGCATGTTTTGGTGGAGGTGGGGCCTGGAATATTTGAAGTTTGATTGTGTGGGACGGGATGGTGAAATGGGGCCAAGATGCATATTCAAAATATTTTTTTATTTTTAATATAATATATATTTATCTAATTTAATTAGAATAAAAAAATTAATTAAATTAGTTAATATGATATCTATTATTTAGAATACATTACTCATCTCCTTTAATTCCCTTATTATTCTATCATTCTCTCTTTTCATTGATTATTATTGAGGGAGTATAATGAGAGTAAATTAAGAAAAGATTGATAAATTTAAAAACTATATATTATATTATGATCCAGATTAACTCTTTAAATATATATTATATTAAGAAAGAAAAAAGAGTAGTTTTTTTCCATCGCTTTTGACCAACATGGAATGATATTAAAAGATAGGATCTAGGAGAAAATAAGGATATGGCAACTTTAGCCCCTATTAAAGGAATCAAAAGAGGGCTATATCCACACAAAAAAAAAAAAAAACATGAGCAAAGTTGGGCAAAAAAAAAACATGAATGGAAAGTTAGACTTAAATTCTAAGTTCCCTCCTGTTTATTTTTTAAATGGATAAGTATCAATTATAAATTTATTATAAAATAAAAATATTTAGTTCACTCAATTTAAAGAATAGGATGTAATAATCCATTACAATCAAAATTGATAATTTGCAATTCTTTCAACAATGAAATTTGATATTATTACCATTCTAATTTATAAATATAAGTGAATGATATGTCAATGTGAATCGGATTCGGCCTGGTGAACTATAAAATAGTTTAAGATCGGTGGATCCATGTCTGATCTAGGTAGAAAGAAATTGGATGGTCTTATGTTACCAATTTAAATTTTTTATCATGATTAGCGCTCTCTTTCTAAGATTTGATATTATAGCCGTCACATGTTTAAATTCTGCTCCCATAAAAAGTTTGAGGACAAGTGTCTTTTAGAAGGGAAAAGAATGATACGTCTGAGCTTAAGAATAGGTGTGGATCGTGTTCAGCCTTATAAACCACAAAATCGTTTGAAATTGATAGACTCACATATGATGTGTCGAAAGAAATTAGGGTAGGCCTCTGCTAGTAATTTAAGCTTTGGCAAGATGATTAGCTCAATATTAATTTTTACATATAGATGTGACCTATATTTTTTATGGGATGTGACATTTTTTTTACAATATAATTTCTTAAGAAAATGAGTTATATTTAGGGAAAAAAACAGAAAAAGATCTTTAAAATTACAAAATCCTAAATTAAATTTGTTATTAAAAGTTGATAAATGAATGACTAAACTTGATAAGCAATTTATAACTCATTTTTTGAAAAATATCTTATTTAAAATTTTGCAACTTCAAAATTCTTTTTTTGTATTTTTCTCTTATATTTATGTTACTTGATGCTTGGTACAAGCAAATGCCATGCCATCAGGAGGGAACTTAAAATTTTGCAACTTCAAAACTACTTGAGTCATATCAACCCCATAATAACGCTACTCGCCAACATATGGTGGCTCCATTTATATGTTTGTCCTAAATAAAAGCTCATTTAGGCAAAATTTAGGTCTATTCACTTATATTCTAGGTTCAGGAGTTTGGACTGGACCGGCTAGTCTGGCACGGAAACCGGCGAACCGGCCGGTGGACCGATTCGATTCCCAATCCAGTTCGGGTTCCAATTTTTTTTTAAAAAATATATTTTTCCTTTATAATTCATACTATAAGCCTAAAATCATCAATTTCTCACCGGTTTGGTCCCGATTTAGCCCCGGTCTGACCCACTGACCCTTAACCCAGTATCCCGACCGATTCAATACTAGGTTTGAGTTTTAATACTTTGCTTATATTTATTAAGTCAAATTTTCCAATCAAATCTTATCTGGTGGGCTTTTTCTAATAATAAAAATTTACACCAATCAAAATTTTAAAATTTTGTTAAATCATTATTAGTAAAAAAATCACATATCACAAGATTTACTTGGAGAATTGGATTTAATAGGTTTTATAATATTCATACATAATAAAATATATGGCAAGTTGTTGCCATTACATAATATAAATAGGGTTACTTCTTTCAAACTCTTGTGTCATACACCAAAAAGATGGTTCATTATAATCGATATATTTATCCTAATGACCAAGTGGCTAATGTTTAAGTACACAGAAGGAAACCTAATCTCAGCAAGAAGCCAGCTAATATCAACTAATGATATATGACCATTTTTTTGAATAATGAATTATTTAATACTATATCTAATCTTAAACATAATACCTAATTGACTTTTTTGTGTGGATAGATTAATGAAACTAAATAAATTATTTTAAATTATTTATATTTATATTTATATTTTTTTATATAAACTAATTTTTTTAACTTATAAATTGATATATAATCAAATAATACACAGCATATGTTACGGTTAACTAACTTATTTAACTTTCTTAATTTCTCAAAAAAAAAAATTAACTGAATTTTATATTAAAGATAAAAAGAAGTATATGTCTATAGTTAACGGAAGCATGTGTTAAGCCACTCAACTGGTAAAATATATAAACTTGAATAAAAATTTAATATTTCTTTATATGCTAATAAAAATTTAATATGATCTCACTCATTATAGATCTACCACGAGAAAAATAAAAATTCAGTGTTTGCCCTAAATATAAGCATATGTAAAATTTGCTAAAGTTATTTTGTGCTCCAAAAAAAGTTACCATATTTTTTGGGGTCACTCACTCTGAACCAATTATACATGATTTTATTTTATTCTATCAAAAAAATATACACAAAAGGAAGATTCGTTTTAAATTTTAATCATCTAAATTATGCATAATCATTCTTTGTCTGCAATAATGACATAATATATATAGATAATAATTGGTTCAGGTAAAAAAAAATATCAACCCATTCTCTCACCGCATTTAAGTTTATCTTTTAGTTAAAAATCGAATTCATAATAACTTATGAAATGAGAGTTTACATTCCTCATGCTACTTGAGTTGGGGAACAGCTGAACATGGTATTCATTCTCTATTAATATATTAATAATTTAAAGTTGCAAGACTCATAATATTCCAGTAAATTAGAAAATTTATCTAAGAATATCATATAAAAAGTACATTTTAAAAAAGACTTAATTAAAATATATGGTTAAGTAACAGATAAAAAATTGTTATGCTTTTATCATCTTTTAAACTAATTTTATAACTTCTAAATACAGTATTTTAATCTATTTTATCTTTCATATTTATTATTTTTCACAAATTAATTTATCAAACTTATGAATTGATGTTATATATAAATATTATAAGGTAGTCAGGCTCCAATATATTAATTTTTTTAATTTATCTTAAAAACCGAATGAGTATATATTTGTCTTCATGTCATTTATATATATAATTAAATTAAGGAAGAATTGCTGATAAATATTTTTTGGTAAATTAATTGTTGAATGCTACCATGGAAGATCTGTTGTATATAATAGAAGATATTTTACACACAACAGAAGATTGTTTGCACATTTATATGGAAGATTTTTGTACACACAGAAGATAGTTTGCACAAAATAGAAGATCACTTGCACGTCTGATAGCAACTAACAATTAATTTACTCCAAATATATTTTTAGACCATTCTCCTTTAAATTAATAAAAAAACATTTATTTTGATCATGGAAGAGAAAAAGTGGGTGACCAGCCAAAGGGAAGCCATCCTTGGGCATTTGTCCTTCATGGGTTGGCCTACCACTGTCAGATATTTTCGGAGTATCCAATCGTCCATATTTTTATTTTAAATAATTTAACCTAATAAATTAATGTATTTATATTTCAATGTGCTTATAAATTTCTGATTTTCTTTACTTTACATTTAAATTATCAATGTATCAACCCAATATTTCAATATACATTATAATTTTTTAAGAAATTATAATATTCACAAAGCAAAGTTTCAAAAAAATACAATTAAAAATAGGAAAAGATAAATTGATGCCGCAAATTTATCAAATCTCGAATCATAACTGAAGTAAGAGTCTGAGATTTCCAATTATGACTAAATGATCAAAATTCCTTGAATTAAAGTCACAAGTTTTAGAGATCAATAACAATATTTGTATCTATATTAACAATATCGGATTTTATATTAACGATTTTATTTTCATGTTTGATAACCTCATATCCCAAAAATCAGGGATAATTTTGAGGGCACAAGCTTCAGAGATCAATGACAACATCTGTATCTATATTAATAATATAAGATTTTACATTAACGATTTCATTTCATATTTCACAACTTAATTCAAGGTAATTTGATCATTTAGTCAGAATTAAAAATCTTAGATTTCTATTTCAGGTCTAATCTGAGATTTTATAAATTCGCAGTATCAATTTATCTTTTCCCATTATTAATTATATTTTTCTAGAATTGTTCCATTCACAAATAACATTTCTATTACACAAAAAAGGTCTAATTTTTAAATTCTGTTTTTTTTTTTAAGCCGGGCAATGCTTAAATTCTATCCAATACACAGTGCACAGACGCGTGATTATTATAAAGCATAAATAAATGATAGCTTTCCCAAAAACTTGGCCCAGTGTGTACAGTGGATGTCTTCGACTGCTCCCCTCACAAATCATTTTCCAATATAATGTTTATTTAATCTGATGCAAATAATGCCACATGCATATGGACCCACAAGCTGAATTGTCATACTTTCTTAGGACATTAAAAAATAGTAAAAATTTATATTTTAAAATTTTACTATTTAGAAGGATTTGGTATATTTTTATGTGAAATACTTACACACTCTACGGTTTATTATCTAAATTCTATTCAATAAAAATATAATAATTTATTATTTTAATCTTAATTTACTGATGATTTATTTGAAAACAAATTATTATTTTTAAAAAAATATTGATTGATAATTTTATTTTAGTTTTTTGGGTTAAGATATAAATTTGTTTAGGAAGATTTTGTTGAGGAATAATGTTACCCGAGAGTTTTTTTAACATCCAATTTTACTTTGAAAATATTAAAATTGAGTAATGTTGGCCTTTACCGTTAAAAAGTTAACGGTCAATGTCAGTTTTTGAATAGCCAATGCTAGGTTTTTAATAGTATGGGCCAGTATTACTATGTTTTGAAATTTCTGGGGTAACATTGAACATGAAAAAATTTTTTAGGTACTGGTGCGCCTTAACAAAAACTTCTAGGGCAAATTTATTCCTTAGCCCTGTGATTTTTTTTCTTCCAAATTTCTTAAAAACGAATTAAAATATACATTTTTTTTAATATGAGTCATCAACCAACTAGAATTAAAATTATATGAGCTGTTGTGTTTTTATTTGCTAGAAGTCAGATGACAACGCTGGAGTAGGTAAAACAATTCTTTGTTTTTATACAAATAAAATGCTGTATTCCAAAAGATTTTATATACATAAAGGATGGGTCCTTGAATTCAGATTTTTCATTTTTCTCGTGAATAAAATTTTTAGTTCTCTTCAATTTTTCCTAAAACAATTTCTTCATCGTTCATTTTATAACCTTTTAAAATAAATATCGAGTAATAGACTGGATAAAATCTACTTATATATTATCTACTGATAAAATTAGTGTGTGCATATAGAGAGATTTATAATTTGAGAACAGACCGGGTTAGTTGATAAAATTGATTTATAAGATTAGTTTTGGATATAATTGAAAAACATAATTGAAAAGTCCAAAATTAAAACCTTAATTTTCTTTAAAAAATCATCCAGACACCTTTTATACATGCCAAAATCAATTATAAACTTAAATAATTGTTATCTTATAAGTTATCAAACACATTATTGTCAAACTCGCGAGTTGACTCTCCGATTTTACTGTTTTTATGTTTCTAGTTTGCAAAATCGAGTCGAATCACTGGTAAATTCGTCACCATTGTAAACTTGATGAAACTCACGAATTTATATACTGAGTTTACTGTTTTTATATTTCTAACTTATAAAACCTATTAACTCACCTTTAAACTCGTGTTACCTTCTTCGTTTTGATCATGCTTAGTGACTTTATATATAAATTTTATAGAAATTTATTTGTTAAATATAATAAATTATGAATGTTGATGGACTTAATTTCAATATTCGGATTTAAAATATATTTAAATCAAATTGTTGTCGTTTTTTATATTTTAATTATTTAATTATACACCATTGATACCTATTTAATAGTAAAAATAAAATCTTATGAGTTTACGATTCGAGTTCACGATACAAGTTTAAATCACTGTTACAGGTTTACTTAAACTCGCGAGTTTGACAACCTTACTTATATGTGTATATGTGTGTGTATAGGTCAAAATCAATTATGAAATCAAAATCATGACTATTTCATAAACTACTAAACGCTTATGCATGCCAAAATTAATCATGAACTAAATCTATTGTGGATTTTAACTCATGATGAGTAGTGTCATGTATGAAACAAATATTAGCTTTTTTTTCACTTCCACGTTTGTCATCATAAGCCTCAGATCAATTTTAATTATTATGCCGTTCAAAAAAAAAATTCAATTATTCTTATTTAATATTTTATAAAATTTTATTTAACTATAAAATTATTAAAATTAATTAAATAAATCTACACTATTAAAAATTAATACAATATTTGAGCTAAAAAAATATTTTATAAGATATCAAATCTCAAAATTTAATTTGATGATTTATGTATGAAACAGAGATAAAATGGAGAGGAGAACCTGCCTTTCCTGCATATATACATATATATATATATATATATGCGCGCGCCCCGATTGATCTAACCTTATGGATGGATTGCTCTTTTTTTTTTAAAAAAAATATTTAAATATATATGAATATTTATTTCTCTAAGAGAAAAGTTCCCATTTTCATGGTTAAAAAAATAAAAATAATGGTGATAGTGATTAATATAAATAAATTATATTTATTAATAAAACTTATTATACTTATTACAAATTATGATCTTCAAAACCCAATCAACTAAAATCGACAAAGGACAACATCCTTTAAGAACAACATTATCATATGACTTATTTGGAATGATATTTAGAGTCTATAAATATAGCTTTTCAATCTGTACTTATGATAAACAACCCCCTATAATGATACAAGCACATAGTGAATATATTAATGGTAATTAACAATATATTAGACTTATATTTGTATGTGATTAGGGACAAAAGTTAGTGGCTAGACAATAATTATGTTTCTTAACATTTATAAAAATAATACAATACGAGAAAATGACTGATAAGGACATAAAGGTAATTGAAAAAAGGAAAAGTCATGAGTGAGGATGTTGGCTCTTTTTCTGTTCTGTGGCTAACGTTTAGATTATTTGATTCCTTCACTGCCAAATGCCTCACAATGCCTCGTACTTCATATTAGGATTATTATCATATGAGCTATTTTCCTTCATTTTTATTTTATTTTATTTTATTTTAGGCTTATTAGGTTGTTCTTTTTCATCATATTGTGCTCAATTATTAGCGCCACACTGTTTTTGAATGTTCCCTGATATTTTATGAAATCAATAATAATGGCTAAAAGAGTCGTTGCTTTAGGATGACTCGGTGGCCCCCTTGATGGGATAGAGAATGGGTCCCACTTATACTTACAAACACAAAAAATGATTGCACGACATTAAACTATCTTTAAATAAAAGTGTATCTTACAAGATTTTTTTTTATCATGTATACTTTTAAATTATTAGTATTATTTTTTAGCTTATTTCTTATATGGATATGTATTTTTTTATTAGAGGTAATCTTGTTTGAAACATTGTAAGAATATTAAATATGGATATTTCTCTCAATAAGAATTCAAACCTCGATTCGCCATGTTATAAATAACTAACTCTTTTAGTTAAATCTAACTTATAACGGTGAATAAATTATATATGATGGGTTTAGAGTTTAGAATTTAGTTTAAATTTTTTCTCATTTGGCCCCGCACATCATGAAGTTGGACTTTCATGATTTGAGTCTAATAAATGGCTCCTTTTGACAGATTGGAAGCCACTTGATAGTTGATACAATCAAAGAAGCATGTTATACAAGGGTGTTCTTGTGATGAGACGGGAGGGAGAAACCTCATTTCTAATCCTGAACTTGAAAATTTTTTGTCTTGATCAGTATTGGGATTTTCTGAAAAATCTCAAAGCATGTAATGTTGTAGAATCTATATGAAATCCAAAATTTATCTAACATCAATTAAAAAATAGTAATAACTTCTCACTTGATTTACAACATAAATATAATGATTTTTATCTGAAAACTCTTTTACTCACTCAATGATAGATTCCGTCCAATACATTATATAATCAAAAGTTCAAGAGTCCAATGCATTACATAATAAAAAAGAACCTAACTACATGCCTAAAACTTGAGAGACAAATCAAGGTGTCTGGTTTCTTTAGGATTAGTCAAATATATTCATATAATCAAATAAACTAATCATTGTTGTTATTAATTTATAAAATCAAAACAGCACTATTTGGTTAGTTGATTGGCGCTTGCTATTCATAATGTGTGAAGATGTTGATAAGTGTTTTTTTAAAAATATATGTGTGTGTGTGTTTGGGGGGAGCGTTTGAACCCCAAACGCTCAATTGAGCTTTATAAGCTCAATGGACAATTTAGAAAAAAAAATTTGAGTGTTTGTTTCCCAAAATAAGCAATCGAACTTAATTCTATCTTAATAGCTTTTGTCATAAGCTCCATTTCTCAGCTTTTACTGATTTAGCTTTTGGGGAGAGTGAGAATGGTTAAAATATTTTTTCAATTGTGTTCAGTGTACTATCAGATTTATTGCAATTTTACCCTTAATGTACTTTTTTTGCTACAAAAATTAATTTCAACTATTATTTTGTGCTTTTAACCCTTAAAATATTTTTTCAACTGTACCCAATGTGTTATCAGACTGATTGCAATTTTATCTTTAATGTACTTTTTCAGTTCCAAAAATTATTTTAAACTATTTTTTGGTGTTTTTAACCCTTTAAAATATTTTTTCACCCACTCTCTCTTATTATTATCACAAAAGTCACTTGTGCTTAACTCAATTCAAACAAATTTTACTTTTACAAAAGTCATTATACAATCACTGTTCCAAACATAAATCACATTACACAATCGAGCTTTTACCAAAAATAAAATTACCAAAAGCTAAATTGAGAAACTCCATTTTTCCTATCGCTGTTCCAAACACACTCTATATATATTCGGGATCGGGAAGTCCCATTCTCGATCCCAAAAAATTTTTTTCTTTCCCAATTGCTCAGGATCTGGATGGAAAGACCGGGACGGAAAAACTTTGAACACCCTAATATTATACAAGAGTGTCCCCTTTTAACTAGTCTTACTTTAATATTTTATAAACATAATTAAAATCTCTTACCCATACGGGGTTTTTATTTTATATACTTTAAAAGTATCTTTTTCTTTTACCTCTTACAAAAGATGTAGACAATTTTGAAAGTAAAGAAAGTAGAGAGGTGGAGCATGGTTCAAATTCAAACGTATAATGATAATTGAAGTCTGTGTTTGGTAAAATAGAGGAAAGATCGAAATAAAGGCAAGTAAATCCTCCGTATAACTTTTTTTTTTGAAACAATTACTTCATCAAATTAATCTAAAGCATTTTCCACGACCTGAAAAATTGTGTTGTCTCCCCAGAATACTACATCCACATAAACCCCTTTGGATATGCAACTGCACCAATATAATATTTACACATGGCCAAGCTATATTCTGATGCTTCTGGCGGTTCAATTCCCAGAATAATCTTATATTCCGGTGAGCTATATTTTGCATGGTAGAGTCCTGGTGTGTATTGAGTCTTCTTTTTGTTTTTTTAGAGTCCCTTTGTCACTTGCATGATTCAGGCATAATTAACAGTAGTAAGACTCTGAACTTGTTTGTTTGTTTTAGCTTTTTAGATGTGTTTTACGATTTACGAGGTAAATATGTGAAAAGAGTTTTATCTTGACCTGCGGAAAAGGGTTTTTGAAACCACGGTTTCATTGTTTACTAAACAAGCAGCATAATTGATCACTTAGTCAAATTCTTCTATATACACACAATTTGACTATTTGTGGTGAATCCTAAAAGCTAAAGCCAGTGGCTGCATGTATGCGCCCCTCTCTTAATTAATGTTTTAAGTAAAAAAAAAAAAAAAGGAGGAAAGAATAAAACAGCTCTGGTTACACTGAGGCCATAAGCTAGTTCTCAAGTTCCATTGGTAGAACAATTTGGCGCTTCCACCCAACTACAACCGGGAATTTTCCTTAAACCTTTCTGTTTCATAACTACTCTCAATTTATTGGCATTATCCCTTGAACCAGAAAGGGAAAGAACATTAGCAGTAAGTACGTAGTTTGTCCCCATTTCAGGCTCCAATTTAGACAGAAGCCTACCATCCAAACTAGGGGACCAACCGTGATTCTGACAAGCGGCGAGGAAACTCCTTAATATGACATCGTTAGGCTCCATGGACATGTTCTTGATGACATCATAAGCTTCTTCTATCAAGCCCGCTCTTCCTAGCAAATCAACCATGCACCCATAATGCTCAATGGATGGCTTTATGTTGTACAAAGAAACCATCTCATCAAAATACTTCTTGCCCTCAAAAACAAGTCCCATGTGGCTGCAGGCCGATAGAATCACGGAAAATGATAGACTATCAGGTTCAAATCCTATATTTTTCATCTGGGCGAACAGAGAAATAGCATCTTTGTGACGTCCATGATTTGCAAGAGCAGAGATCATGATTGTCCATGACTGCAAGTTCTTTCCATGCATTGAATTGAAAATTCGAAGGGCTTTTCCGATTAGTCCACATTTTGAGTACATCTCAAACAGGGCTGTACCCAAAGCAACTTCCAGTTCAATGTGATTCCTGATAATATAGGAGTGAATGGACTTCCCTGCACTGATATTGAGCAGCTGGGTACAAGCGGAAAGCAAACTCACCAAGGTGACTGAGTTGGGCTTTACATTAGATAGCCTCATCTCTTGATATACATTTAATGCAGCTGAAGGAGAGTAGCTGCAAACAGACATATATGAATGACTAGATAAATACATTACTGTCAAGAAATGAATAATAAAGCCCAATGGCAAACTATCCTGATTACAACAAATAAAAACCAACGTTATGTGCCTAGTGGATTCTAGGTCATTGGCCAAATGATACCTATCTCCATTATCGTACTTTGCTCTGTTGGATATGTGATGAAAGTAAACATACGATATTGAAAGATAAGCTAGCCCAAGGGAGTCAAATTGTAGGCTTGCCCAAATTTCCATTATTCATCGTTGCCCAAAGAGCATCTGCTAAAACATACGCTTATAACTCATACAACACGCTTATTATTTCTAGACACCTCCCAACCGAGCCACAAGATGCAAATTATTTATTCATTCCAACAAATTATATGATTTAAGGAAATGAAAGGTTCAGCAACTTACCAGGCGATATATGAAGCAATCATTGAACTCCAAGACACAACATCTCTAACAGACATTTCATCAAACACCTGTCTTGCAAGCTCAATGGAGCCACAGTCAACGTACATCTTCAACAAGGTATTGCCTATGTACCGATCAGAATCAAAAGATGTCTTCAAAGTCAAGCAATGAACCATGCCCCCTTGTCGAACCAATGAACAGCGGCCGCAAGCTTTAAGGACGAAAGGATACGTAAAATTGTCAGGTTGAAGGCCAAAACTTCGCAACTGGCAGAAGAGATTGATAGATTCAATTGGAGTTGAGCTCTTCGAAAATGCTTTGATGATGGAATCCCAAGCAAAAATTGGAGGAACAATGGGTATGTTGTAGAATACCAATTTAGCGCAATTTACAGAAATGGAGCATGCGGATAAGACAGTCAGGTTCACCGAGTCGTTATCATGATCGAGGGCGGATTTGAGGAGGAGAGAGTGAAGTTGGAGGATGTGAGAAACAGTTTTGGATTGTTGGATGAGGGTCTGGATTCGGCGGAATACCATGACGAAACATAACGAATAATAATCCCTCGCGTGCAGTTGGAAAATATGAAAACAGTGTATCAATGGAGCAATGATAAGCATGTTTGTTTCAGCTTATAAAAACTTATAAGTTGCTTTTTACGTAAATCGAGACACAATTCCTCTCACATACTTACTTCGTATACCGTAAATCACTATTAAAAAGCAATTTATAAGCAATCGAATCGCTCAACCAAACATACCCGATATTTGTAAAATCACTTTTACAAGTCAATGTTGGAAAAGAGTTGAGTCTATTCTGTGAAATGAGATGCAAGATACTACAAATACTGGAGCTCTATAATGTGGCTGATTCTTTTACCCAAGTCTCCAACTTACGCTTCACATCCTTGTGTTCAGCCTCTCATGCTTAATATTCCATTCGTTCCTAAATCCTCTCTCTGATCTTTAAGTAATTTTTCTCTTGATTGTGTAAAATAAATTGGTGGTTAAAAATAATAAATGTGTTAAAAATATCATTCTTTTTTTTATATATGCCCCTATTTATGAAAAGAGTATAAGAGAGAGAATAGATAAAAAGTATGAGAGATAATAAGTATAATATATGAGAGAGAATGAATATTTAATAAGGGTAAAATAGGAAAAAAAACTTACATTTTCAAACAAAAAGTGAAAGTTGCTTATAAAAAAGACCAACTCTATGAAAGAGAAAGTTCCTTATAAATAGGACCGGAGGGAGTATAAGGTAGAGTTGACTATCTTAGAGATATTAAGAAAACTAATTAAATTATTTTAAAATATTTATATTTATCATTTTTTCTTTAAACTATTTTATTTAACTTATAAGTTGATATATAATCTATTGATACACAACATATGATATGATTAAATAATTTATTTGGCTTCTTTAATCTCTTAAAAAAAAATCAAATCTATTTTATATTCAGGATTAGAGGGAATATAACATCTCCTTCGCGTTCCTAGACTTGCGGTGTAACCCTATTCGCACTTTGCCTGATAATTTACCAAATTTGTTGGGTCAATATCCAATTTTATCATAAAAATCCCTTTAATATAATAAATCTGTATAACAAGGAACCAAGCCAAGTTGTGTTTTTTTTTTGGCTTCTCACTCATTTTACTGTTCATATGAACAGTATCAGCTTGCATTTGGCTCCGTGACATCTGGCTTGCATTTGAAATTCGAAATTCCCTCCTATATTTCCCAAACTCGCTCTCTCTTTCTTTTTAGTGTAAAAGCTGAAATCCATTTAAATCACACGACGCCATCCTTCTCTTCCACACGAAGCTCAATTCCATATGACTTGCAATCCTTCTCTTTCACTCTGTTTCTTTCTCCTTCTTTGACTCAAATCCATTTAAATCTCCTTCAATGCTTAACTTGCATGCGAGTTCATCTACATCTTCCTGATCCCCATGCTCTTAGAAACTGATTCTGATTTCATCATCATCTCCGAGCATTGTGCTTTTTTCTCTGCTTCTTCCATGGTTGAGTAGCTTTTAGTAACGCCTAAGCTCAAGAAAGAGGTCGTTTTTCTGTTCTGAGACGCAAGATTCGTCGCTGACGTAGATATACGAGCATGGTGGAGTCGACTACTTTAATATACAGAGGCGTTAAGATGTACCTATAAATCTCTGATTCAGATTATGGTCTCATTTTTATTAGTGTTTTAGTTAAACATTCTATTTTCTTTTAGGGATTTAGACACCGACGGGATGATATACTATTATCCAAAAAATGCATACAAAATAAGATGCCATTCATCTGAAAAGAATTCACGAGATCGGCGAAGAACTGGAGAAATAAAGGTAGAGAACAACCATACACGATTGCTCTGACCATTCCTATAGCCATCAGAATGTAATCCAACCTATCGGCAAATCTGAAAAGCTCGCCAAATCCAACCGCCGAAATATTCTCAGGCTTCTCTCCACTACTGCTACTACTTCCACCGCCGGCACTTCCATTAGCGAGATTTCCAACTTCCTTTCGCTCTCCCTCTTGAGCAGCTTCTTCCAGTGGCTTCACCTCTCTGTTTTCCTTTGTTTGTGTTGCTGGCTCTGTGTGAGGTTCAGAGATAGGAGCAGAAGAGACGAGCTCAAGGCCTTGCATTTCCGACCATCTCTACTGCTCAATCGTCTTCATCTCGACAGAATCTTGTGACATTTGCAAAATTCCAAAGCTTTTTATGAAGGGCTCCTCACACATCCCCACCCCTCTCTATTATCTTACTCTCTCTAGCTACCTATCTTTTAAGCTCATGTTTCTGTTTTCAACTTTTCAGCTCTCAATTTTTTTAGTATTTGTTTTATATCTGTTTCGTAGTGTTCCCTTCCCTCCTCTATTGATTTTCTATCTCATCGCTCATTCTTCTAGTAGTTTAGGACAGACTATGTTGAATAAGATGGGAAGCTGTAAGGATTAGAGGCAGAGGGTTAATGTTTCAGTTCGCTTCATTCTGTAAAAAACACAGAAAGCGACAGATAGTGAGAACCTAGACAGAGAAATTTTGGAGGGATGGGAAGGGAAGAGGGAGACTTGGAGAGAGAAGGTGCATGTTGGATTTCAATTGCTATGTACCACGGGGATTTGTCGAGCATGGCAGAGAGCTGGCTTGCAAAATGGGGTATCATTAAAAAAGATTTGGGATCAAGTTTTGATTCTTGACTTGGCTTACATATCACCCTTTCCGTGTCAAGTTTTGATTTTTGACTTGTCGAGCATGACAGAGAGCTGGCTTACATATCACTCTTTCCAATGAAGATAAGGATCTCATGGCAATCTTTTTTTCTTGCACGGATGTCATGATATGTAGTGTTTTTCCATGGTTGCAAATGTATAACTGTTAGTTTTTAAATTTATCTCTTGTGTAAATTATCACTTCTCCATTCTTTTTTTTTTTCACATTGTAATCCTAAATCCAATGGGTCTGCGTTTTATTTGGGATGTAAAAGTTGATTGGATCTGTTAATGCTTTTTTGTCTTTCAAGAAATAATGAATCAGAATAGAGCAATCAAAAATAACCATGACTGATACAAAATACACGTGTACTTGTAATCAATCTCATGTGGTTATGCAACTTTATTCAATTTTTTATTGGATCCACTGTGCGGCCATTTTGGCCACGTGGGTTTTTGCTTTATTATCATTATTTGATGTGCTTGTGTGAGTTGAGACTATGTCGTCTTGGGACATAGTCTGTTGCCTATTGTTGACATTGGTAATGAAAATGTTGGAGAGGTTTTAATAGCTAATGGGATTATTTTTTGTTTCTATAGTTTGTGGTATGGTGATTTTTGAAGGATATCAATGAGGGAGGTTCAATTTCATTAATATGAAATGTGTTGTAGTATTTATGATTAGAGATAAATGGTTAGCATTGTGTTGGATCATAATGTGTCACATTTTAATGAAAACACATTTTGTGATGTACCCAATTTCATTTTTAGCATTTTCATAACATTTTAGTTAATATTAATTTTTGCATGCGTTGCACGCAGTATAAGTCATTGGAACTAATTTATGTGTTGTTGAATATATTGAGAATAGTAATTACACTTGAGCTAATTCATCCCGCACATCGCGCGGGGGAGTTAGTGCTTGTTGTTAAAGAATAACAATATTACCTCAACAATTTTTTTAAAAGTAGCCCTGAAAGTTTTTAAAAAAGTTTTTAAATTGTAATGGACATTATCTAAGTGTTTCACTTTTTTTTTCCCCGGCCAGTAAGCTTCAATCTAAGTGTTTAACTAACAAAAAAAGTTTAAAATATTTTGATTTGCATATAGAGATTATTATACTACATTAGGATGGTTTGTGTTTTTTAATGCTCATTCACAAATTTATATTTTTTCCCTTTTTATTTATAATTAATCTATATCTACTTATTCTTTTATACATACGCGTACGTATGTATTCATAATCCAGGGTCATAAGAATTGAATACCCCCACTACTTGAGACATTTTTTGGATTGAAAAATAGGTACCTCCACTTATATAGCTCCCCAAAAACCCTAAAAATCTTCTATTAGTATAAGATGAATTGACACATATCTAACATCAAGATCAATACTTTCTGATTTTGCAAGTGCTACCCCTTAATGTAATATCTATATGGCCCAAGACTATAATTCACTGGCCTGATGTCATTATTTGAACTTCTTTTATAATCTTCAAGCTTTTCTTGGCCGCCTGTAAAAAAAAAAAACATCAAGATCAATACTAGCTTGCATGTATTAATTTCCTTTCCAACTCCTAACCAAAGCCAATTAAGGATGAAAGTCCTTTACGCTTCGTTTGGTACATTGGAATTAAAGCTAGAGAAGTGAAACTGAAAGTAGAATCATAAAATTGTATCGTTTGGTATGCTTAAGCCACTTTCATAAAAAAAAAATGATGGAAATGAGTTCCTTGGATAGGCTCATGAAACTGAGATTAGTTCCTTGAAAGTGAAACCTCATGACCATTATAATTATCATTGGCCGCGACATGCTTCATCACCCCATCCCATCTTCCTCAAAGTTTTGATATGCAAGTTTCAATCTCTACAAGCTTCGTTCTCGATAAGAATGAAGGAGATCGACCTGATTCACTATCAATGCAGCGGTGAAGCTTCATCAACCTCCATCGCCCCTCCCTGTTCAATCTCCTTCACCGACGTCGCATCCATCGCCCCCTCTCTCTTGAATCTTCTTTGCCGATGGCTTCATGCATGGTGGAGTATGTGGTGGTGCCGTGGCTGATTTGGAGGTTCAGTGACATTGGAGGTTTTGTTTACATGTCCAATCAAAACGATAGTAACGAGGAAGTTGATGGCATTCAAAATGATGGTTATTGCGTAGGAAGATGACGGATTCAACATGCTTATGAGTTTTTTAGTCTAGGATTTTATTTTTCAAAATTTTTGCTGTGTTGTTCTTCGTGATTTTCTGAGATTAATTTGAATCTTGCTGGGACTGATTTTTCCAAGGTTCTTCTGATGGTAAAATTTTTTTGTTGGGGAGGGCATTTTGGTCTTTCGTAGAACAAAAATACACTTCCTGCTTCCACTTTTATTGATATACCAAACATATTTTAAGATCCACTTCCACCCCTCGTTTCTACATCCACTTCTATTTTTATTTTTACTTTTATAAAAACTCTTCCATATACCATACGGGGCATTAGTTTGTCTCTGTATCCATGTTTGGGTGGGAATATGCAAGTAGCAAATGGATCCCAAAAATACAAATAAACATAAAAAATATAAGTAAAACCAAGTCAAAAGCATTCAAAATCACACCATATTTTAATACAAATAAAAACTTGAATATGGGTGTTTTACATGAAGGGATATATTATATAAAGGGAAAATTCTAAAAAACTACACTCAAAATATACAAAGGACAAATCAGTACAACGAAATTCAGAAAAGACAAATCAGGTGGGTGTCAGAAAAAGGAGGAATCTGTCCTTTTGAAATTTCGGCCAAATTACGAAAATGCCCTTCATGCACACTTCAGAATAACAACATGATCATCGGAATTAACACCTTCGGATTCGGTATTAACAACTGCAATTCTTCTTTTACAATTAACAAATTTCAGGACCAATAACAACACATATCTCGCCATTAACAACTCTGGATTCGATATTAACAACTCTAATTTCTTCTTTCAACACTTAACAAGTTTCAGGGTCAATAACAACACTCACCTCGCCATTAACACCTCATGATTCGCCATTAACAACTCCGATGTTGTTATTGCGACTGAGGGCTGAAGGGCATTTTCGTAATTTGGCCGAAATTTCAAAAGGACATATTCCTCCTTTTTCTGACACCCGCCTGATTTGTCTTTTCTGAATTTCGTTGTACTGATTTGTCCTTTGTATATTTTGAGTGTAGTTTTTTGGAATTTTCCCTTATATAAAGGCCATTACCTCAATGTAGGACTTAATTAAGGAATTAATCTTGATCCTAAATGTAAAATCTATTTTTCATATTTATCAGTGTTTTCCCAATATAATGTACACTTATTGCTGCTCCCCTTAATAATAATTAAGTAAGAAAGAGATAGAGGGAATTAGGAAAAATCAATATGTTGTTTTAGCAAAAACATGTCATACATTAACTACCTTAATATAATCAAATTAGATAAATATGTTCCATATTAAAGTATATATTATTGCATTTGCAATTTCAGAGGATGTGGTAGGAGAATGAACTACCTTTTTGGCCTATTATAGTAATGAGCGAATTATGTCAATAGGGCAGTAACACAACATATATAAACAAAGAAGTTATGAATAATGGTTTTTGAACCGGGAAGCCGGAGAACTCTCTCTCCGGTATGCTTCTCTATCTCGTCACTGCACCTCTAGCTCCACCATTTCAGAACCTTCACGCTTTATGTTCCATCTAACTTCATCTCTTGCTTTCTTTTTCCTCACCTACATACCTACATTTTTGTGATTCATTCTACACCAAATGATTCGGTTGTCAAGCTGTGATGCTCTGCACCTATCCTTCTGTGGAAAACACTATCTATTCATGAGGGTACTTCATCCTCAGCGCATCCTTGCCTTTAAACTCCAATCTCTCATCTCCATTTATATAGGCAAACTGTTTCCATTATTCAAGAAGCCCATAATCACTCCCTGTTACATTTTCATAATGCTCTTGATGGATGTTTTATGCGCAACTGTAGGGTTTGGAGACTCTGAAGCATGCTCTGTGTCTTCTCTCCCTAGATTCCGAACATTCCGTTATCTTCAGTTACCATCACACATGCCTCACTTTGGTTCTCTATCTATGACCTTCCTCTGAATTATTACACCTCCCTTGCTACCCGCCTTATCGCCTCTCATTTAGGTGAGTTCCTCTCATTCGATCAGAATAGTGCCAATCGTAACATGGCTTCCGTATCTGTGTGAAAGTTCCATTGACCTTTAGTGTTCGCTCCCTTCCACAAATCTCGCTTCCTTTTTGCAAGGTAGTTAGAATCTCCTACCTAATTGAACATGCCCGGTCATCATGCACCTCTTGTGGTTGCATTAGTCATATTTCTTGGCAATAATGTTCACACAAGTCATGAAATCCCACCTCTTTCCCATTATCTTGGCCTATTGGATCAATTTCTTCACATATACATTTCAAATTTGGATCATACAGGCTCTGCTCAATAAGTGGGCTTCTTCTTTGGTCTCCTTCCCCAACTAGCCCAAGTCTTGTTGCCCCTCCTTTCCCCTTCACTTCCCTTAAACGACCCTCACCTTCTACCCATTGGAACCCCTTCTTTGAAAAAGCCTAAACTTAATCACTACTCCTCTCCACCTCAAACAAACTCCCCTAGCTCCACGTGTCCTCCAAAGTACTCCCATTCTCATTTCCATTTAAGCCATAAAAAACGTCCACGAAGCCTGACTCACCTACTCACTATCGTCACCCTCAAACATCGCCGAATCTCTGTCTCATATCCAAATAGATCCCTAACCATCATTTACCTTCTAATTCCATATGAACCATCCTTATCCAATTCGGATAACCTCCCATTGACTATCAATAACACCTCTTACTTTTCAAATCACCGCTCCGTAATTACACATTATGAGTCTTGATTTTCATTCCTCTTTACGTGTCACCATGGTAACTTTGCCACACTTTTTCTCACCTCCATCCCTTTGCATGGTGGGGACATGTGCCCTGTTTATGTGGCTCTTCCATTTTGCCTTCATAGATGGTCACCCCAACAAATATATAAGCCCCAACCTTGCTATGTTCTTCCCATCGAAAAACAGAGCAAAAGCTTCTTTGTGATGGATGAAAACCGTACTTTCACCCACTTTCATGAGGTAGCCTTTTATTAGCTTCTTCATCATATCACTGGTTTTGTCAAGGGCGCTATTGCCTTCATATCTCCAATGGTCACGTTGATGTGATTATGGAGTACGACCTCAACCTGCATGAAGTGCGTCTTGTTGCAGTGGAGGTGTGGAGCACACTGACTTCAACCCTCTAGATCCTTACTGGTTTGAGGATTGATTCTTGTGGTTTAGGTGGTTTTACGCTTTGTTCAGGATGCACGGTTTGTATGACCTTCAATGGGAAGATCTTCAATGTCAAGGCTACAACATCGTCATGCATGTCCTATCCATTTGCCCACAACTCTATGTTCTCTATGATGAGCTACGTATCTCATACCCACAGCAACCTCATTATTCACTTCTCCTGCATCATCACAATACCAGGTCTTATATGCTTGTGCTTGCTCAGACTCAGCCAAAGTATGAAGCTATACTTGCATCGTCTCCTCGCTCTGTTCTCCCTCCACCTGCACCTCGTCCTCTAGTTCCAACATCTGTTGCGTGGCTATCAGCTAACAGCTAAATCAGCAGACATGCCGGTCATTGTCGTTCTCGCGTTGAGTTTGAAGAAGGAGAAAATGGTGACGTCTCCACTGAATTCACTCTGCATATTGGCGAGCCTCCTCTTGCGAGAGCTCGCTTAACCCCATGATGCCATTGTAGCTCACTCATTACAGACAGGGCAGCTTTGTAATGAGCTTCTGGACTACAATGCTTCTCTGCTAGCTTATTGTTTTAGTTCCTTTTTCTCTCTTGTGTTGTTTTTCCAGGTTCTTCACCTTTTTGTGATGGCAAGTATTAAGATCTTATAGTAACTCTACTATCCTTGCCTGCGTCCAGCACTAGCGCTGGTTTGTTTTTTGGTATCGCCACTGCTATCTCACAGACCGGAATATGCATCAGGAACCTCTCCTTTCCTCCACCACAGCTTTTGGACATTGTCCCTATAGTTTCAGCTCTGTTCACGGCGTATGGACGACACCATTTGCCTCTATCAACTTCCCAAGGGAAGATCCAAACCCCGACGGTTCACTCGGATGGCCTATGTCCACTAGGAGACGTGCTGCAACACCCATAAGTTTCTTCTTCATACTGCTTTCATAGTCCAGATCGATGATTATGGCGGACGATTGGGGACTTTCGCTTTTGGTGGATGCATATTATATGTTGGGTCGTGGCTTTTTATAACTATGGGTCTCTTATTTACGTATCTAGTTTTACTTCTTATTCTAGGCTTTTGTTTGCTTATTGGGCTTGTCGGTTTGTTCCTCTCATGTTGATGTAAGAAAGCCCAATGATAATGTAATCGTTTTATCTTTATGAATGAAATTTGTCTTCTATCAAAAAAAAAAAATATATATATAAACAAAGAATAGGGAGGATCTTATGTAAATATTTCAAGTAATAAGTTCATATTTCACTCAAAAAATGAATAGTGAGGATTCTTATTTTTGTAATCATAATGGGCTAATCCACTTATCATCATTGGTAAGCCCACACAATACTCGATATCTCGCAACATCTATTTTGCCTTATTATTACTCCAAACCAAACACAACTTGTTTACTACACATTCGGACTTCTTAAAATTCATAATCAAATATGAGTTTTCGCAATTGAAAAAAAAAGTATTATTTTCGATTTTTAATATAAGAACAAATTAATTTTTTAGAGAGATTAAGTAATTAAGTTATATTAAATTATTTATATTTATCATTATTTTTCAAACTAATTTGCTTGATTTATAAATTTATATATAATCTAATAATGTATAATATATACTATAGTTAATAAGTTTATTTAGTTTCCTTAACTTTTCAAGAAAAGTCAACTAAGTACTTATTTGAAATAACGATTGGAGCTTTTAAAAATAATTTTTTAATTATAATTTATAATATACGATGTAAGTATATAAAAAGAATTTTGTCCTGATTTACATGAATAAGTATTTTTAGAGATCTCAAATGTGATCCCAAACAATCACTAAATCTTATATTAAGAACACGAGGGAGTATGATTCATGGAAGTTCACATATAAAACCCATCAAGTATATATAGAATGTCCTCATCATCACTTGTAATTTGTATCACCCTATTCCTTTTTTTTTTTGCCATAAATATCACACTATTCCTATGTATAGAGTCTGATGGAATTATCTATTGTGAAGTGGAATATCACACTATTCGTATGCATAAATCTTTGGATGAATCTGATGGGATTCTCTTGCTGCATCGTCTCACCCCGAAAACAGAAGGTCTTAAGGTGGGTGGCTCAATGAATTTTTTTGATTAATTTCTGTAATTGAAGAAGGAGAAGAACAGTGCAAGGGATCAAACGACCACGTTGAGTTGCAAAAATAAAAGCTACCCCCTCCGGTCCTAATTATAAGATAAAGTTGATTTTTTTGGAGAAATTAAGGGAGCCAATTAAATTACTTTAGAGTGTTTATATTTTTAGTATCCTTGGATTATATATTAGTTTATTAGTCAAATTAATTATTTTGGAGAAAAAAAATAAAAATATAAATACTCTAAAGTAATTTAATTGGTTTTCTTAATTTCTCCAAAAAAATCAACTTTATCTTATAATTAGGACCAGAGGGAGTATATTCACATGGGGAAGGCCGAAAGCTTTGAAGAAAAAAAGACCTTGTGGTGTTTGTTTTGACGTTTGCCCATGAAAACGGGTTTAAACAGTGGAAAAAATAGGCCTGAACAATAGAAAAATGAAAATGGGTGTTTGGTTCAGTGATGAGATTTGAGGTAAAAAAAAGTTAAAAATTGGAAAAAGTAATAAATCTCAAAATGAAGCTTATTGGAGTTTGTGAGTGTGTGTGTAAATATATATAAAATAATATTGATAGAAATATTTTTATATCTTTGGGGATTAATGAGGTACTCAAAATCACTTCTAATCACAAAAATTCTTTTATGAAAAATGTTCTAAATAATTTTCTCTTTCTTTAGATAGAAATCTTCTGCTAATTAGAGAATACTTTGGGATAAGAGTTTAGATAAGTTTTGAGTTTTATCAATATATGACTGTAGAAATGTAGAGAATAATTAATAATTAATTTTAATCAGTTTAGATTTATTATTTAGTTGTTTTATGATTTTATAATCAATTTCTTTTATAAACATGTCATAAATTAGTTTCTATATGGTGTTTTTACCGGTTGAATTTAGTTTAAATAATTTATTTGGATTATTGGAGGTATTATTGAGATTTTAATTAGTTTATTTTATTAGATTTTGAGCTATGTGAAAATATGAGTTAGGATTTAATATTTAAATTAGAGTTTGATATAATTTATAAAATTTAAGCTTGAGGTGCATAATAGAAAAGATTTTTGGAGTGTACCAATTTAAATTAGAGTTTGATATAATTTTATTAAAATTGTACCATTGCCAAATTTTCAAAGTTAATTTTAGAGAAAATTGTGAAAAAACCCCTTTGTGGGTAGATATCTTCTCAGGTCCCATTTGATAATTAAGTTACCAATAAGGACTTTTTTCACAATTATCCCTTCATTTTTCATAATTTTTACAATTTTTTTTCTTAAATAATATAAAAGCCACTTATGTAAAAGCCAAACCAAACATCATTCACTTTTACATAAGTTACTTATCCAATTGTCAATCCAAACACTCATCATTTTACCCAATCTAACTTTTTTCCAATTTTAAGATTTCATAAGTCTAAATAAAAATAAGTCACTTATCCAATCGCTAATCCAAACATACCAATGAGAGGTAACGCCTTACACACGTAATCAGGTGAAAGTGGTGGGGCCCCTGGAATGAATTTGGTTAATAAATTATGGGTTAATAACATTGTTAGTTTTTATAATTTTAAATTGTGATTGTTGGCAAAAAAATAAAAAAACGTGATTTTTTTATTCCATTTGCTTTTTTCAATCTAAAACGTTAATTCATATGCTTTCATAAAGATTTGAATTTGAGTTTAACACCTTCATTAACCCCACTAAATATAAGGACAAAAACTAAAACCCGTTAAAAAGTATAAAAACAAAAAACAAAACTCATTCTCTCTTATTCGTCATGTTCATAAATATCATATTTATTATTTGTATTTAATGTAATAAATGATCAATTTTTTTAACATATGACATACTTTAATTTAAAGCTGAATCAGATATTGGGACTTGATTGGGAATAAAATTAAATTATTTTCCCTAAATGACAATTAAGTTGTTTGGGCCGGTAGTTTGAATGGTTCAACCAGTTTACTCTTTTTTCTTTTTCTTTTTTGAAAAATGAGAAATTTGGTTCAACAAAAAGGCTAAAAAAGAAAGAAAACCATAGATCTAGACCGATATACATACAATCTATAATATTTTAATAAATTATAAGAACAAATTTTAATTTCAAGACCATGAAAATTTAAAAAACAAAAAGAATAAATGAAATTTTTTTTTAACATATGACATATAATATATAATATTTTAGTCAATTAATTTGATATGATTCTTTTTTTTTTTTTTGCCAATAATTTGATATGATTCAAGTAATCAAATATAACATAATCAATTAATTTTATCTATAGAAGTTTAAAAATATATTAATATATATTGTTACTAATAAATTACTCCCTCCGATCCTAATTATAAGACAAAGTTGATTTTTTTGGAGAAATTAAGGAAGCCAATTAAATTATTTTAGAGTGTTTATATTTTTAGTATCATTAGATTATATATTCGTTTATTAGTCAAATTAATTAGTTTGGAGAAAAAAATATAAATATAAATACTCTAAAATAATTTAATTGACTTCCTTAATTTCTCTAAAAAAGTCAACTTTATCTTATAATTAGGATCAGAAGGAGTATAATATTTTAATATGATCGGTTTGTCCACCGGTTAAACCCCGATTAATCTATTAACCCTTAAACTTGTTCCGTGACAGATTTATTATCCCGTATGGTATTTTGTTCCTTGGTTAATTGTATCCTCATATAGGACGTACGTGCTTCCAAACCTTTATAAAAGCATTTACCTTGGCATGCGTTCGGAATACAAACGTTCATTCTCATTTCACATATATTACATGGTCTTCAGTCCAGAATTCATCATCCAGTTTTCTTTTCAAAATAGTTATTTTTACCTTCTGATTAACCTCTAACATTCCAAGGCATCATCGCGCATTAATGTTGGATCAGAAGAAGCAAAACGCAGAATCTGGATACTTAATCTCCAACGCTATGCACCTCTTTATTATACCACTTCTGGTTTCTGTTTGCACTTATCTGCCAGCCTTCTCAACTCAAGACATCCTCCACAATTTAACGCTCATCCAAGTCACTCTGTGTTCATGTCTTTCTGTACTCTTGGCCACCATTTACTTCAAGAGCCGCCCACGAGGTGTCTACTTGGTGGATTTTGCGTGTTACAAGCCGGACTCAGCTCTCATGTGCTCAAAGGAGAGGTTCATGGCGATCTCCAGGCAAATAGGATCCTTCACAGAGGAGAAATTGATGTTTCAGCAGAAGATTTTAGAAAGGTCTGGTTTGGGACAGAAGACACACCTTCCACCTGCAGTTTTAAGGGTGCCACCCAATCCATGTATGGCTGAAGCAAGGAAGGAAGCCGAGGAGGTGATGTTCGGAGCCATTGATGAGCTTTTGGAGAAAACTGGTGTGAGGGTCAAGGATATTGGGATCTTGGTCGTGAATTGTAGCTTGTTCAATCCGACGCCGTCTTTGTCCTCCATGGTCGTCAATCATTACAAGCTGAGAGGGAATATCAAAAGCTATAACCTTGGAGGTATGGGATGTAGTGCTGGGCCTATTTCTATTGACCTTGCCAAACAGCTCTTGCAGGTTTGTTTTTCATTTTTTCTTCACCTAGCACCCACTAGCAACGCATAATAAAATAGTTAGGCCAACAAAAGCAAAATTTCAACAATTAGATATCAAAATACAGTAGTACAAAATGGGAACACCGCCCCATTACCTAATTGCATTAAGACAGTGCAACTAATTTTGGACATATATTTATGCCTTTACATGTAGGTGAATCCAAACAGTTATGCGCTAGTGGTAAGTACAGAGAACATAACTTTGAATTGGTACACTGGCAATAACAACTCAATGCTTGTCACGAATTGCCTCTTCCGAATGGGTGGAGCCGCAATTTTGCTATCCAACAATTCTTCTGATCGCTGCTGTTCCAAGTACCAACTTCTGCACACAGTGCGTACACACAAAGGTGCAGATGACGAATCATACAGCTGCGTCTTCCAACAAGAAGATGATAACAAAAACATCGGCGTCTCTCTCTCCAAAAACCTCATAGCTATTGCAGGCGAAGCACTCAAAGCCAACATCACCATCCTTGTCCCTTTGATCCTCCCCATGTCACAGAAACTCAAGTGCTTTGCTATTTTGGTTGCTAGAAAATTTCTGAAAATGAAGGTCAAGCCATACAGGGTGGACTTCACGCTTGCTTTTGAGCACTTTTGTATTCATGCTGGAGGAAGAGCGGTTTTGGATACAACGAAGAAAAACCTGAAGCTCAGTGATTGGCAAATTGAGCCATCAAGGATGACACTGTACAGATTTGGGAATACTTCTAGCAGTTCTGTGTGGTATGAATTGGCTTATAGTGAAGCTAAAGGGAGGATCAACAAGGGTGATAGGGTCTGGCAAATTGGTTTAGGGTCTGGGTTTAAGTGTAACAGTGCTGTGTGGCGTGCCTTAAGGACAGTTAATCCTACAAACGAGAAGAATCCTTGGATGAATGAGATTCAGGAGTTCCCCATTAATTAAAATGTAGTAACAAATAGTTATTAAAAAAAAAAGTAGTAACCAATTATAATGGCTGCTATATAGTTTATGTAATGCTAAGTAAGAAGTAGAGTGGCTGATTCTGATAGGAAACCAATGACCTTTTCTAGTGTATTCTAGAAAGTTATTTGAGTTTTATGTTTTATTACGTGTCCTAGGTTAATAGTGACAAGTGTCTATTGTTGGTTATTACAAGTTACTGGCAGTTCTATGTATTTTAGGTTGGCCGTTACTGTCAGTTATATTGTCAGAACTATAAATATCATGTTATGAACTTTGTCAAGGATATGGATGAATGAATGAAGTTATTATAGAGAAAATTCTCCCTTCTTTTTCCTAGAACTAGATTCTGGTTCTAGTCTCTCCCTCTGCTTTTCTTTTCTCTTCTTTGGTCTCTAGGATTAGAGATTCTGGTTCTAGAGTTCCTCTTCCCTCTACTCTTCCTTCTCTTCCCCTAGGCCCTGTTTCTACTTCTATTTTATAGGTTCTAACATTTTGGTATCAGAGCAGTTCTCTCCAAACCTGTTGGGTACATGGGTTACCAAATGCAATTCTAGTTATGATAAAGATCTCCTTCTTCAAAACCCCAACCCAGAATCTTACCATAACTCTCCTCCACCCAATAATTCTTTAAACCCTTTGTCCACCAGACTTTTCTCCCAGTAACTAACAGCAATCATAACCAAATTAAATAATTTGGATGCTGAGATGACTGCCTTGAAACTTTAGAATCATCAACCATTGGTATCAGGGAGTAATATGATAGAATTGAAGACAATTGGAGTACAGGCTTCTTCTGGACGTTTTTTAAGGAAAATGCAGCGTCATGTGTTGCTGACAGCAACTACAATTTTAGTGAAAAGAAAGCAATTTTTCCAAAGCAGTTATTACAGTCAGTTATTAGTCAAATTTGGACAGTTACCACTACACAAATTTCTGAAACTGACAAGCAGCAATTATATGGAGATAAAGAGTTATATTTCAGATGAGGGGAAAAATTTAATTCTGGTCATAAATGCAAAACTGCCTCTTCATTTCTTTCTTATTGCCTTGAGGATGAGGCTCTTTCCTAGGGGAGGGTATTGATAGGAAACCAGTGACATTTTCTAGTGTATTCTAGGAAGTTATTTGTGTTTTATGTTTTATTACGTGTCTTAGGTTAATAGTCACAAGTGTCTATTATTGGTTATTACTAGTTACTGACAGTTCTATGTATTTTGGGGTTGGCCGTTACTTTCAGTTATGTTGTCAGAACTATAAATATCATGTTATGAACTTTGTCAAGGATATGGACAAATGAATGAAGTTATTATAGAGATAATTCTCCCTTCATTTTCCTAGGACTAGATTCTGGTTCTAGTCTCTCCCTCTGCTTCTCTTTTCTCTTCTTTGGTCTTTAGGATTAGAGATTCTAGTTCTAGAGTTCCTCTTCCCTTTACTCTTCCTTCTCTTCCCTAGGCCCTGTTTCTACTTCTATTTTATAGGTTCTAATATTTTGGTATCAGAGCAGTTCTCTCCGAACCTATTGTGTACAAGGGTTACCAAATGCAATTCTAGTTATGATAAAGATCTCCTTCTTCCAAACCCCAACCCAGAATCTTACCATAACTCACCTCTACCCAATAATTCTTCATACCCTTTGTCGACTAGACTTTTATCCCAGTAACTAATAGCAATCATAACCAAATTAAATAATTTGGATGCTGAGATGACTGCCCTGAAACACTTGAATCATCAACCACTGGTATCAGGAAGCAATATGATAGAATTGAAGACGATTGGAGTACAGGCTTCTTCTGGACGTTTTTTAAGGAAAATGCAGGGTCATGTGTTGCTGACAGCAACTACAATTTAAGGGAAAAGAAAGCAATTTTTCTGAAGCAGTTATTACAATCAGTTATTAGTCAAATTTGGGCAGTTACCATTATACAAATTTCTGAATCTGACAAGCAGCAATTACATGGAAATAAAGAGTTATGTTTTAGATGAGGGGAAAAATTTAATTCTGGTCATAAATGTAAAATTGCCTCCTCATTTCTTTTTTATCGCCATGAGGACGGGGATCTTTCCTAGGGGAGGGTATTGATAGGAAACCAGTGACATTTTCTAGTGTATTCTAGGAAGTTATTTGTGTTTTATGTTTTATTACGTGTCTTAAGTTAATAGTCACAAGTGTCTATTGTTGGTTATTACTAGTTACTGACAGTTCTATGTATTTTGGGGTTGGCCTGTACTTTCATTTATGTTGTCAGAACTATAAATATCATGTTATGAACTTTGTCAAGGATATGGACGAAAGAATGAAGTTATTATAGAGATAATTCTCCCTTCTTTTTCCTAGGACTAGATTCTGGTTCTAGTCTCTCCCTCTGCTTCTCTTTTCTCTTCTTTGGTCTTTAGGATTAGAGATTCTAGTTCTAGAGTTCCTCTTCCCTCTACTCTTCCTTCTCTTCCCCTAGGCCCTGTTTCTACTTCTATTTTATTGGTTCTAATATTTTGGTATCAGAGCAGTCCTCTCCGAACCTATTGTGTACAAGGGTTACCAAAAGCAATTCTAGTTATGATAAATATCTCCTTCTTCCAAACCCCAACCCAGAATCTTACCATAACTCACCTCCACCCAATAATTCTTCAAACCCTTTGTCGACCATACTTTTATCCCAGTAACTAATAGCAATCATAACCAAATTAAATAATTTGGATGCTGAGATGACTACCCTAAAACATTTGAATCATCAACCACTGGTATCAGGGAGCAATATGATAGAATTGAAGACGATTGGAGTACAGGCTTCATCTGGACATTTTTTAAGGAAAATGCAGGGTCATGTGTTGCTGACAGCAACTACAATTTAAGGGAAAAGAAAGCAATTTTTCTAAAGCAGTTATTACAGTCAGTTATTAGTCAAATTTAGGCAGTTACCACTATACAAATTTCTGAATCTGACAAGCAGCAATTACATGGAGATAAAGAGTAATGTTTCAGATGAAGGGAAAAATTTAATTCTGGTCATAAATGTAAAACTGCCTCCTTATTTCTTCCTTATCGCCTTGAGAACGAGGCTCTTTCCTAGGGGAGGGTATTGAAAGGAAACCAGTGACCTTTTCTAGTATATTCTAAGAAGTTATTTGTGTTTTATGTTTTATTATGTGTCCTAGGTTAATATTGACATGTGTCCACTGTTGGTTATTACAAGTTACTGGCAGTTCTATGTATTTTGGGTTGGCCGTTACTTTCAGTTATGTTGTTAGAACTATAAATATCATGTTATGAACTTTGTCAAGGATATGGATGAATGAATGAAGTTATTATAGAGATAATTCTCCCTTCTTTTTCCTAGAACTAGATTCTGGTTCTAGGGGTTTGGAAGAAGAAGTTCTTTATCATAACTAGAGTTGCATTTGGTAACCCGTGTACCCAGGTTTAGAGAGAACTGCTCTGATACCAAAATGTTAGAACCTATAAAATAGAAGTAGAAACAGGGCCTAGGGGAAGAGAAGGAAGAGTAGAGGGAAGAGGAACTTTAGAACCAGAATCTCTAACCCTAGAGACCAAAGAAGAGAAAAGAAAAGAAATAAGGAGGCAGTTTTGCATTTATAACCAGAATTAAATTTATCCCCTCATGTGAAACATAACTCTTTATCTCCATGTTATTATTGCTTGTCAGTTTCAGAAATTTGTGTAGTGGTAACTGTCCAAATTTGACTAATAACTGACTATAATAACTGCTTCAGAGAGAACTGCTTTGATACCAAAATGTTAGAACCTATAAAATAGAAGTAGAAATAGGGCCTAGGGGAAGAGAAGGAAGAGTAGATGGAAGAGGAACTTTAGAACCAGAATCTCTAACCCTAGAGACCAAAGAAGAGAAAAGAGAAGAAATAAGGAGACAGTTTTGCATATATAACCAGAATTAAATTTATCCCCTCATGTGAAACATAACTCTTTATCTCCATGTAATTGCTGCTTGTCAGTTTCAGAAATTTGTGTAGTGGTAACTGTTCAAATTGGACCAATAACTGACTATAATAACTGCTTCAGAAAAATTGCTCTATTTTCCCTTAAATTTTAGTTGTTGTTAGCAACACATGACGCTGCATTTTCCTTAAATAGAGTTATGGTTCCAGAATCTTACCATAACTCTCCTCCACCCAATAATTCTTCAAACCCTTTGTCCACCATACTTTTATCCCAGTAACTAACAGCAATCATAACCAAATTAAATAATTTGGGTGCTGAGATGACTGCCCTGAAACATTTGAATCATCAACCACTAGTAACAGGGAGCAATATGATAGCATTAAAGAAGAATGTAGTACAGCCTTTTTCTGGACATTTTTTAAGGAAAATACAGCGTAATGTGTTACTGACAACAACTAGAATTTAAGGGAAAAGAGAGCAATTTTTCTGAAGTAGTTATTATAGTCAGTTATTAGTCAAATTTGGACAGTTACTACTACACAAATTTCTGAAACTGACAAGCAGCAATTACATGGAGATAAAGAGTTATCTTTGAGATGAGGGGATAAATTTAATTTTGGTCATAAATGCAAAACTGCCTCCTCATTTCTTCCTTATCGCCTTGAGGACGAGGCTCTTTCCTAGGGGAGGGTATTGATAGGAAACCAGTGACATTTTCTAGTGTATTGTTAGAAGTTATTTGTGTTTTATATTTTATTACGTGTCTTAGGTTAATAGTCACAAGTGTCTATTGTTGGTTATTACTAGTTACTGACAGTTCTATGTATTTTGGGATTGACCGTTACTTTTAGTTATGTTGTCAGAACTATAAATATCATGTTATGAACTTTGTCAAGGATATGGATGAATGAATGAAGTTATTATAGAGATAATTCTCCCTTCTTTTTCCTAGGACTAGATTCTGGTTTTATTCTCTCCCTTTACTTCTCTTTTATCTTCTTTAGTCTCTAGGATTAGAGATTCTGGTTCTAGAGTTCCTCTTTCCTCTACTCTTCCTTCTCTCCCCCTAGGCCCTGTTTCTACTTCTATTTTATAGGTTCTAACATTTTTGGTATCAGAGCAGTTCTCTCTGAACTTGTTGGGTACAAGGGTTACCAAATGCAATTCTAGTTATGATAAAGATCTCCTTTTTCCAAACCCCAACCCAGAATCTTACCATAACTCTCCTCCACCCAATAATTCTTCAAACCCTTTGTCCACCAGAGTTTTATCCCAGTAACTAGCATCAATCATAACCAAATTAAATAATTTGGATGCTGAGATGACTGCCTTGAAACATTAGAATCATCAACCACTGGTAACAGGGAGCAATATGATAGAATTGAAGAAGAATGAAGTACATCCTTCTTTTGGATATTTTTTGAGGAAAATGCAGGTTCATGGGTTGCTAACGGCAACTACAATTTAAGGGAAAAAAAAAGCAATTTTTTTGAAGTAGTTATTACAGTCAGTTATTAGTCAAATTTGGGCAGTTACCACTACACAAATTTCTGAAACTGACAAGCAGCAATTACATGGAGATAAAGAGTTATGTTTGAGATGAGGGAATAAATTTAATTTTGGTCATAAATGCAAAACTGCCTCCTCATTTCTTTCTTATCGCCGTGAGGACGAGGCTTTTTCCTAGGGGAGGGTATTGATAGGAAATCAGTGACCTTTTCTAGTGTATTCTAGGAAATTATTTGTGTTTTATGTTTTATTACGTGTCTTAGGTTAATAGTCACAAGTGTCTATTGTTGGTTATTACTAGTTACTGGCAGTTCTATATATTTTGGGGTTGGCTGTTACTTTCAGTTATGTTGTCAGAACTATAAATATCATGTTATGAACTTTGTCAAGGATATAGATGAATGAATGAAGTTATTATAGAGATAATTCTCCCTTCTTTTTCCTAGAACTAGATTCTGGTTCTAGTCTCTCCCTCTGCTTCTCTTTTCTCTTCTTTGGTCTCTAGGGTTAGAGATTCTGGTTCTAGAGTTCCTCTTCCCTCCCCTCTTCCTTCTCTTCCCCAAGGCCTTGTTTCTACTTCTATTTTATAGGTTCTAACATATTCATGTTCAGTCATGTGTGTGTATCTGATATATAAATGTAATAAAAAGTTAAAAGTTAGTTAGAGTTGGTTCGTCAGTTTTAACCGTTAGTTAGTTTTGGATTAGCTTGATCATTAAGTCACTCCAGTCTATAAATAAGGACCTAATGCCTATTGTAATCCAGGTTGTGAGTGATATAAAAGAACTGTGTTTTCTGAATTCTCTCTGCTTCTCTGTTTCTTCCCCTAGGTTCCCTCTATTTCTTTGCCTTCCTCTTTCTCTAAACCCTCTACTTCTTCTCTACTCTCTCTTCTATTCTCTCTTTCCCTCTTTTTCTTTCATACAGAATATCAACTCTATAACAGTATCAAAAGTCAGTTAATTCTGTAAACACGTGATGAAATAACGAGTATATGAAAACAATATGTAGTCCTTATCATATGTATATAGAAATAAACAAATGAACCAACAAGTGCCGGGTGTAGTGGTAAGGCATCTGACACTCCCCCAGGCGAACGAGAGTTCGAACATGGGAGAAGCATTTGTTGGGAGGGGAACCCACCCTTGGTGCAAAGCACCTTACAGAGGTGTGCCTAAAAATATCCCCCGCTCCGGATTAGTCAGTTGCCCCGGGTTACCTGGTCTAGTGTTAGAAGGCCAGGAACTCAGGAAAAGGCGCCGGATACCGGGGGATTCTGGGTTAGGGGGCCAAAAGCCCTGTCTGCCTGTTGTTTATTAAAAAAAAAAGAAATAAACAAATGAGCAACTCCTTTAGGGCCTGTTTGGTTGGAGGGGAGGGGATGAAAAATGACCCCCTCCCCTTGTTTGGTATGAAAAGTAGGAGGGGAGGGGCCCCAAAAAGGGGCTCCAAATTCCTCCCACTCCCTCAAATTGATTCCCTCCAATTTGGGGGGGGGGTTTTGGAGGGAGCCCAAAATTTGGGACTATTTTGCCCTCATAATCTTTTCATATTCTCAATTATATCCTTTGAGTTTTCAATAAAAATATAACTCCGTATTGCTCTCGACTGTTGTCTCATTCTCATGGTGCAAGTTTCATTCCCGTCTGGATCTCATTGTTAGCTTTCTACCATTTTTTTTCAAGTCCTCTACATTTTTTTTTCAATAGAAGGAATTTTCTATTTAATTTGACATGATAATTGCTGAAATATTCATATAATGAGAAATTAAGTTGGGGGGAATTGAAAACTATTTCCATTTTATATCTTCATCTTTTTTTTTATAAATTATATAATTTATATCGAGGTGTAAATTAATTTAAATCATTTGTATAAGGAAAAATATATAAACTAATGTCCAAGGATAAAACGATAAATTAGATATTATCTCTCCTCCCTTCCCCCCTTAAACCAAACAAAGGATCATTAAAAAACCTTTCCCTTCATCTCCCTCCAACCAAACCAAATAAGGTGATCCTCTATCCTCCCCATCCATCCCCTCCCATTCCATCCCCTCCTTTTAAACCAAACAGGCCCTTAATGATTAAGGTTGAATGAACTTCTTCAGTGTTGACAATAATGAAATTTATTTTATTGTTTAAAATAAATGAAGTTGGTATCTATCACATTCGTCTAGTAATCACAGGCCCATCCCCATCATTATATTGGGTATTATTGCCAACAACATTGGGAAGAGATAGGAAAGCCCAAACAAAATGGGGCTCCTTTTCTTTAATTTCTTTTTCGCCCTCTTCTAACTTATATTTTCAATATTCAAATTTAGCTAACTACTTGTTGGTCCCAAAAAAGAAGCCATTATGAACAACTTTAATGATTAAGGTTGAATGAACTTAATCAGTGCTGACAATAATGAAATTTAATTCCTTGTTTAAAATAAATGAAGTTGCTATCTATCACACTCGTCTAATAATCACGGGCTCATCTGGACATTATTGCCAACAACATTGGTAAGAGATAGGAAAGCCCAAACAAAATGGGGCTCCTTTTCTTTAATTTCTTTTTTCCCCGCTTCTAACTTATATTTTCAATATTCAAATTTAGCTAATTACTTGTTTGCCCCAAAAATAGATGCCATTTTGCTCTTTTATATGGCTTTGCAGGTTAAAAATTTTAAATCTCCACTGCCCAAATTCGATTCTGGATGGGCCAGACTCCAGATTTCATCACAGTGATGAGCACACGGTGGTCATCACTATGATGATAACTGAATGAGGATTCCTCCCTGCCTCCCTCATATAATGACTAATCAATTGCTAATTTCCAACTTAAACCATGCCTATCAACTTCAATTATAACGACTGATCAGTTCTCTAAAGCACTGTCTCTTTAAATGAATGAGTGTGTGTTCCATGATTCAAAGGAAGCATATCTAAGTTGATGCATTCGATGAAGAGAGATCAATACACAGTTTCTTGCACCTATTAACTTGGATAACCTTCGATTCAAACTTGTATGTCAAAAAATCAACCTAGCTGGATATTCAAATTTTCAAGTGTAAATTGTATACTTTTTTTAATTGATGTATCCAGCTGAGGGAAAACGCAATAAAGTTCGTACCTGATTCACTACTAGGGTGAAGCTCTTCGATTCCAGTGGCAAAGTAAGAGATTGGAGGGGCAAAGAAAAGAGAGTAAGTTTAATTTAAAAGTTCTAAATCACCTAAGATTAGCCACTTTATATGCACTGATATAAATACCGTAAAGAGATTGATGTAGGAAAATTGGAAGGATGCTATAAGAACAAACATAAGAAATGGAAAGATAAGTGCCAGAAACCACCATGTCTCAGAAAACATAAGACCTAAGCTAACATAAATATTAAGCTGATAATTTACATCTCACACTGTTAGTACAAGTCAAAGCACAACACCAACGAAGGCCCATACCACACAATCAAAGGCCAGTTGATTATCTCCACCAGATATATGTTAGAGAATATTCTAGATACTGTAATCTTGTATTATAAATATGTGAAGTACTGACACTATCTAGTTATGAAAAACAGAAGAGAATAATATTCATATTTCTCCATTCTCTATTATTCTGTGTTTATATTCTATTACAGCAAAGTGCTGCCTCTTAATTTCACTTACTCAAGGCCATTTGAAAGACAAAGTTATTTGATGACTGAAAGAAAAACACCACCTGAACTAATACGAACCCTAAAAAAGCCAAGAGAGATGATAAAGAAAAATAATAAGCAAACAATCTTAAACAAAGGCTATCCAAGAGAAAGAAATATAGCACCCTAAGAAAAGTTTAAAATCCACAGAATGCTGTCATCAAGCGGACTGCCGAATGACTAAAAACATTCGCTTATAAATTACTCATACAACATGCTTAGTACTTCTAGACATCTCCATTCCCAGCCACAAGAAGCACATTCTTGCAAACTATTCATTCATTCCAACAAATTATATAATTTCAGGAAATGAAAGGTTCAGCAACTTATCAGGCGGTATATGCAGCAATCATTGAACTCCAAGACACAACATCTTTAACAGACACTTCATCAAACGTCTGTCCTGCAAGCTCAATTGAGCCACAGCCAACGTACAACTTCAACAAGGTATTGCCTACGTACCGATCAAGAATCAAAAGCCACCTTCAAAGCCAAGAAACGCACCATCCTACCATGTCGAACCAATGAGCAGCGGCAACAAACATGAAGGACGAAAGGATGCGTAAACTTGTCAGGTTGAAGAACAAAACATGGCAACTGATAAAAGAGCTTGACAGATTCAAGTGTTTGCCAATGCTTTGATGATAGAATTCCAAGCAAAAGTTGGAGGAACAATGGGTATTTTGTCCAATACTATTTGGCATGCGGATAAGACAATCAGGCTAACCAAGTCGTTATTATGATCGAGGGCGGATTTGAGGAGGAGAGAGCGAAGTTGGAGGATATGAGAAACAGTTTTGGATTGTTGTATGAGGGTTTGGATTCGGCGGCATACCCTGGCGAAACATAACGAACGACAAACGGTACAATCCGAACGGAAGAATTAGTTCCCTCGCTTGCAGTTGGAAAATATGGAAAGAGTGAATCAGTACAAGCTATAAAGTCACAGTTCGCAAGGATTTCAGTCCGATTGCGTTGGTGATTGTGTTATAACGATATTTTTATGGGTTTAGGATAATTTTGCATTGGAAGTTGTCAGGCAACTATGTCTTTTGAAGTTTTTGAAAGGCAATTTTATTCATAAGTGTCAAAAATAAAAGAGGAGCAATTCTGTGTGGTTCGTGTCTTGATTAAATATGTTGAGCTAGTAGTTTACATATCAACCACGTTATTTTTATTAAAGTATAAATTTATTCTGAAAGCATATATGTCATCTATTTTTTCTTTTTTAAGTTAGATTTAAAATTTTTGTAAAAAAATTTCCCCATAACCCTATTTTTATGGATTGATCCACCCGTATGGGGCTCTAGTAGCAACAGACTTGTCAGAAATGTAGTTTCAGAAGGGGAAACCATACAAGTATAAATACGAGAACGGTAAAACATGTAAACATAAGAGCTCAAACAAACAAACAAACAACCAGAGATGCAACTCAAGTCATAATAATAATACTGCACGAAAGGAAAGCAACACTGGCACCGTAATGCGACCACATGCATGTTGCATCACACGCACTTGTTGACAAGTAGTGCATAATGCAAAATTTCGACTCACCTGAAGTCACTAAAGGGTTGAAGTATCCCGTAAGAAATTGCATCGGAAAAAAAAAAGAGTCAAAAACCCAAACAGGATTGGATCTTGAAACTCATAAATGTCAAGATTGCAAATTGCCCACCAACAAAGTCCTTATGTTTCATAACCTTATGGTTATGCACCAACTCCTTTACCAACTAGACTAACTTTAATTTTGTTGGCAGACAATAGTTGTTAATAACTAATTTATAAAATGTTAGAAATGTCGATGCAAAATTTATGAATGTGCTACAATAAAAAGCTAAGAAGTTAATTTATATAATTTTTTGCATTATATATATATATATATATATTGATAGTCATTGATGGATCAATGTGAGGCACACTATTATTTTTGGCATGCAAGTGGTGATAGGATCAAATCTCACCCCACCACTTTGTCGAAAAATTCCTCTCACCAGCATCCGCTGAGTTGGTCCGGGTTATGGTGCCGGTGGTGGTGGTGGTTGGTCGACAGCGATAAGTTGTTACTTTTTATTAAAAAAATGGGGGCATTATTTATGTCTTTTTACACGAATTTTGAAATCCCCATTTTGGGATCTCACATCTTTTAAGAATTATTAAATTTGGGATCACTTTTCTGCCTTACTTTTCTAGCTGTTTTCATGGGTTTTGAAAAAAGAAAAGAAAAGAAGTAGAGGAGATTATCTTACCTAGCATTATTACATTTGCAGACTCTAAGGCTCCGTTTGGTTTGATTTTATTACATTATGTAGTACAATGCAATTTGATGCAATATTAATTACAGTGCTAATGTTCGGTTTGATTTTTAAGTAAGGTGCAATGATTTATTTTTTTAATAATTATTTAAAATTAATATATTACATAAAGTTTATTTTACCTTTAATATAATCTTTGTAAAAAAATAGTTAAGAGTCATTGCATTGCCTCATAATAACCGTCACACTATCTCACTGAAGATTGTCCGATGTCGATGGTTGTGGTGGTAAAGGTGACAATAACAATGATGTGGCGGTGGCGGTGGCAGGTAGTAACAACCACAACAGTGGAGGAGGAGGTAATGGCAGTGGCGGCAGCAGTGGAGATGGCGGCAAAGAGGGGTGGCGGCGACGGTGGTGGAGGTGGAGAGGGTAATGGTGGCGACAAAGACAACAGTGGAGGTGGCGGCGGCGGGGGCAGTGAATGATGATGTCGTGAAGACAGTGAAGGCAATAGAGGTGGAGGTGGTGATGCCAGCGGGGGTGGTGACACCAACAACAATGGAGGTGGCAGCGACTGCGGCGGACAAGGAGATAGTGGCGGCGATGAGGGTGGAGACAATGATGGTAGAGGAGGAGGAGTTAGTGGCAACAGAGACAATGGTAGGGTGGCGGCGGTGGCAGTGGAGGAGGAGGAGGTAGTGTTCTCGACCACAATGATGGATGTGACAACGGTGGCATGGGGTGGCAACAAAAATAGTGGAGGAGAAGGAAGAGGTAGTGGCGACGACCACAATGGTGAAGGCAGAGGCAGTGGCAGGGGGAGGCGGAGGATGCAGCAGTTGTGGCATGGTGTAACAGGTGAAATGAAACAAGTACAATAAAGACAAATGAAACTAAATGGTAAATTGGACTTTTTAAATCATGCAATGTGGTGGTAATGATCATTTATAGGAAGAGATGTATGAATGGGGATTACCAATTTTTTGATAATCATCATTATTATGGTAAATCCTATTATTATATTAAAGAGCACCCAAACACTCTTATCTTTGTAATTCAATCATGATTACCATTACAAGTTTTCTGTTGAACCAAACGGACTCTAAAGATGGTAGAAGAATAAACTAGCTAGTTAGAGTTGGTAATTCGGGCTGGGTTGGCGAGCTAAACGTTTTGGCGGCCCGTTTAGCCTGCGGGCTGGCCCGCTTATTTTTATTTTCTCAAATATCCTTGGTCCCTTATCTCATTTTCTTTGATGATGTGTTTAATTAATTCCTCATATTTTTTATTTGACACTTATTTTCATATTATATTTATTTATTATACTATTATTAAATTAAAAAGAGATGTATTTATATAGTTTTGTGATGTAAATAGATAAAAAAAAAAAGGAAAGTAAGAATGAAATTAATTTCTTAACAGAAATGTATAAAAGAAAAGAAGTGTGATATGAGCGGATGAAAGAGAAAAAGTGTAAAAATTTAAAAAAAAAAATTTGGCGGCCTAGTGCAGCCC
>OY723407.1:53904722-53909722 GCA_963210345.1 Inga oerstediana | reverse complement strand
TTCTTATTTGAAGTCTACAATTTTGCTTTTGTGAATGCATAAATATAGTATTTTTTGTATACCTATTTGAATTGGGCTGATTAATCAAAATTTATTTGAAAAATCAGGAACTCTTAAGAAAATTAAGATTATTGTATATACTAAATTGAAAATGAGTGTCATTATTATTACTGATCAATAAAAATATCTAGACTCTATAAAATAAAAAAAGGGGGGGGGAAGACAAGCTTTCATTTTTTTATGGTAAAAAAATCATTTATATCCGTTATTTCACAAGAAAAAAAAAAGAAGAAAACCCGGGATCGATTGAATTTCAAGTATTCAATTTCACCAATAAGATACGAAGACTTACTTCACATTTGGAATTGCACAGAAAAGACTATTTATCTCAAAGGGGTTTACGTAAAATTCTGGGAAAACGGAAACGACTCCTGTCTTATTTGTCAAAGAAAAATGGAATACGTTATAAAAAATTAATTAATCAGTTGGATATTCGGGAGCCACAAACTAATTAATTTGAAGAGTCGTTTTGAATTATTCGATTTATTAGATCTTGAATCTTGATGAACTCATTTTTGTTTTAAGCAATTCATGGAAGAATGAATCGAGGAAAAACCTATGAATGCCCCAGCTACAAGAAAAGACCTCATGATAGTCAATATGGGTCCTCACCACCCATCAATGCATGGTGTTCTTCGACTTATTGTTACTCTAGATGGTGAGGATGTTATTGATTGTGAACCAATATTGGGTTATTTACATAGAGGGATGGAAAAAATTGCAGAAAACCGAACAATTGTACAATATCTGCCTTATGTAACACGTTGGGATTATTTAGCTACTATGTTCACAGAAGCAATAACCGTAAATAGACCGGAACAGTTAGGAAATATTCAAGTACCTAAAAGAGCCAGCTATATTCGAATAATTATGTTGGAGTTGAGTCGTATAGCTTCTCACCATGGAGGGTATAACTATGAAAAGAGGAAGAAGGCGGGCTACAAGAAAAATTCCCGCCGCTACCATAGTAGCAGCGTGGATAAGAGCGGAAATAGGGGTAGGCCCTTCCATAGCATCCGGTAACCATACATGAAGGGGGAATTGGGCAGACTTAGCAACTGAACCGCCAAATAACAGGAAGGCGCACAAAGTAACTAATAAAAGATTAACCTCATTATTAGAAATCAAGTTATTGAATATTTCAAACAACTCCCAAAATTCCAAACTACCTGTTATCCAATAAAGACCCAAAATTCCCAATAATAAACAAAAATCCGTTTGCATGAAATGCGTAGAAATCAGAAAGAACACTAACGGCAAAAGCACTCTGCTGGGCCGACACTGACACTGAGAGACGAAAGCTAGGGGAGCGAATGGGATTAGATACCCCAGTACTCCTAGCCATAAACGATGGATACTAGGCATTGTGCGTATCGACCCATGCAGTGCTGTAGCTAACGCGTTAAGTATCCCTCCTGGGGAGTACGTTCGCAAGAATGAAACTCAAAGGAGTTGACGGGGGCCCGCACAAGCGGTGGAGCATGTGGTTTAATTCGATGCAAAGCGAAGAACCTTACCAGGTCTTGACATGCCGCGAATCCTCTTGAAAGAGAAGGGTGCCTTCGAGAACGCGGACACAGGTGGTGCATGGCTGTCGTCAGTTTGTGCCGTAAGGTGTTGGGTTAAGTCCCACAACGAGCGCAACCCTCGTGTTTAGTTGCCAACATTGAGTTTGGAACCCTGACAGATAAGTCACGCTTACTGCCACTCTACAGAACCGTACATGAGATTTTCACCTCATACGGCTCCTCGTTCAATTCTTTCGAAGTCATTGGATCCTTTTCCTCATTCGAGAATCTCCCCCCTTCTTCCACTCCATCCTGAAGAGTAACTAGGACCAATTCAATCACGTTTTCATGTTCCAATTGAACACTTTCCTTTTTTGATTATTCTCAAAGGAGAAGATTATTCTTTTTACCAAACATATGTGGATCCAATCACGATCTTCTAATAAGAACAAGAAATCTTTCTCGATCAATCCTTTTGCCCCTCATTCTTCGAGAATCAGAAAGATCCTTTTCAATCAAGTTTGAATTTGTTCGTTTGGAATCTGGACTCTTCTACTTCATTTTTATTTACTTATTCTTTTTTATTATTTTTCTTTTTTTATTTCTTTTTTATTTCCTTCCATCATTCCTTAAGTCCCACAGGTTTGATCTTGTAGAATCTGACCCATTTTCTCATTGAGCGAAAGGTACGAAATAAATAAGATTGATTTTTTGATCAAAAGTACTATGTGAAATCTTCGGTTTTTCCTCTTTCTCTATCCCTATCCCGTAGGTATAGCGTTTGAATCAATAGAGAACCCTTTCTTCTGTATCTGTATGAATCCGATATTATTACATTCCAATTCCTTCCCGATACCTCCCAAGGAAAATCCCGAATTGGATCCAAAATTGACGGGTTAGTGTGAGCTTATCCATGCGGTTATGCACTCTTCGAATAGGAATCCATTTTCTGAAAGATCCCGACTTTCGTGCTTTGGTGGGTCTTCGAGATCCTTTTGATGACCTATGTTGTGTTGAAGGGATATCATCCCGCTTTTTTTTTATCAGAAGGATTTGAACTAAAGAATTTGTGTCTTACTTGAACTTGATCATTACTTACTACAAGGTTAGAAATATATCTTCCTCCGGCAGAAAGAGAATGAATGCTCATTTGATCTTGATCCTTGTGGAGTGAAAAAGAGATTGCACCGGACCTGCACGACCTTCCTGATAATATCCATAAATGACTTGTTTTTTGTAAGATATGGACATTACTATATGTAAATTCGGGTGCATGGTACACATCGGTACTCCAATGCATCTCTCCCTCTGAGTCAGAATAAATATGTTTTTGAACCCTCTCTTTAAAATTAAAAGTGTATGTTCCCGCGTGAATCTCAGCAATCACTTGTTCTGATTCTACATATTGATCGTTTTGAACTAATAGAAAACTTTTTGGTGGAATAGTCACGTTATGTAGAATATTTTCACTTTTAATAGTTACATACAAGTCTATATAACAATGCATAGACAGTAAGGGTCGGAGAAGGGCAATCACTCATTCTTAAAACCAGCATTCTTAAGACCAAAGAGTCGGGCGGAAAGGGGGGAAAGCTCTCCGTTCCCGGTTCTCCTGTAGCTGGATCCTCTGGAACCACAAGAATCCTTAGTTAGAATGGGATTCCAACTCAGCACTTTTTGAGATTTTGAGAAGAGTTGCTCTTTGGAGAGCACAGTACGAACCGGTGGCTCACTTTTTCTAAGTAATGGGGAAGAGGACCGAAACATGCCACTGAAAGACTCTACTGAGACAAAGATGGGCTGTCAAGAACGTAGAGGAGGTAGGATGGGCAGTTGGTCAGATCTAGTATGGATCGTACATGGACGGTAGTTGGAGTCGGTGGCTCCCCTAGGGTTTCCTCATCTGGGATCCCTAGGGAAGAGAGGCTCTGTAGGATTCATAATATGGCGTATTTGCGTCTTTGATACTCTTCTTTACTTTACTTTCATACTCTTCTTCAATTTATAGATATATCTTTCAATAAACAAAAGATTCAATAAACAATAAAATAGTTATATGACAATTTAGCGGATAACCTTGTCTTTGAGTTTGAAGTTTTCATTTTTTTTTTCATAGTAGTACCTTTATTTATTATTTATTTATTTTATTTTATTTTTTTGATTTTTATTAATTCTAAATTTTTATTAATGACTCAACTTGTTTCGTTAAAACTCATATTGTGACTAGCATTTGTTGTTGCAGAATAAACCAATTTGTAAATGGAATAAGATACTTGATAAAGCATGAGTTCGAGTATCCTAAGTCTTTCCGTTTACAAATTTCATCAATTACTATTTGTGTTGTACTTTGTGTTGTGAGCAAACATGCATATAGGTTCACCTAAAGGATATACTTCTTTATATTGATTCTTCTTTTTCATAAGGTTTGACTCTCTTTTTTTTATTATTATTTATTTATTTCATTTTTAATTTTAATTAATTATTTTTAATTTATTATTATTATTTTCTTATTATTATTTAAATGAATAATTGATAATAAATAATTAATAAATACATTATATTAATAAATTAAGATAAGAATATTAATATATAAATGATATTCTCATTTTAATGAATTATTTTATTTCTTAATCATTAAATTAACGACGAGATCTTTTATCATTTTTTGCATGTCCCCAAAAGTTTATAGTAGGTGAAAATTCTCCCAATTTATGTCCTACCATACGATCTGTTATATAAATAGGTAAATGCTCTTTTCCATTATGGATAGCAATCGTATGACCAATCATTGTGGGTATAATGGTAGATGCTCTGGACCAAGTTACTATTATTTCTTTTTCTTCTTTTGTGTTAACTTGATTTATTTTTCTTAATAAATGATTCGCTACAAAAGGATTTTTTTTTAGTGAACGTGTCACAGTCCATTACTCCTATTTTTTTTTTTGTAAAGACGAAGAAACAAATTCTATTCCATTTTCTCTACTCTACTATTTACTACGGCGACGAAGAATCAAATTATTACTATATTTTTTCCTTTTTCTAGTTCTTCTTCCAAGTGCAGGATAACCCCAAGGAGTTGCGGGTTTTTTTCTACCAATTGGGGCCCTCCCTTCACCACCCCCATGGGGATGGTCTACAGGGTTCATAACTACTCCTTTTACTACAGGACGCTTACCTAGCCAAGATTTAGATCCGGCTCTACCCAAACTTTTCTGGTTTACCCCAACATTCCCCACTTGTCCGATTGTTGCTGAGCAGTTTTTGGATAACAAACGGACCTCTCCAGAAGGTAATTTTAATGTGGCCGATTTCCCCTCTTTTGCAATCAGTTTCGCTACAGCACCTGCTGCTCTAGCTAATTGTCCACCCTTTCCGAGTGTGATCTCTATGTTATGTATGGCCGTGCCTAAGGGCATATCGGTTGAAGTAGAT
>OY723407.1:50734119-50819522 GCA_963210345.1 Inga oerstediana | reverse complement strand
TCCCTTTTTATTTTATAGGAAAATTTCATTTACAATAATTAATCACTAAATGGCTATCATTCTTCATTATTGATCAGCTTGATAGGAGGCCTTACAGTGACAAGTGGTTTGTACATAGTCTTGTGGGGTTAGGCCGAAGAGGTTGAAGTTGAAGGGGTGAAACAAGAGTCACAATTGCACAGTCAAAATGATCAGATAAATTGCAAAACAGATATGGAAGAGGCACTTCTATCACAACATGAATCAGAGAGCAAGATCACTCCTTGATCATTACACAATTTCGATGATATTTTGATTTGATCATTTGACCAAAAGGAAACTATCAATGTCAATATTGTCAATAAAAAGAAACCTAAATAAATTCAATTCAAATGTATGAGCCTAGACCATAGCTGAAGTCTGCATATATCTCTCAGAACAACATCTTCATCCAATGATGCCGCTATATAGAACACACATGTCACATTCAATATGATTTAATAAGATCATAAATCTTGAAAACTGCTTTTCTTATGAAGGAATAAATGTTTATTTATTTGAAAAATGGAAACAAATATTTAATTTGAATTCAGTTACCAAAGTGTCAAGCCTTTTTCATTAAAAATGAAAGATAAAAAGTTACTAGGATCCAATAAATTTTTTTTCCTTAGGGCTAAATGACATCAATGTTTTATCTTAATAATTAAATTCTTAACTCATTTTTTAAATAACACTAGAGTAGGTTCATTTCAAGATGAACTCTAGAGCTTAGTTGTATGAAAGTTCCCCGTTAAAGAGAGATTGAAAAACGCCGAAACAATATATAAAAAATGGAATGAGCTGATGATTAGTGCTCTACCCTACGTACTATTCCTTATATATTATACAAATGACATGTGTCCTATAGGAGGGACCACACTAGACACAGATGATTACAAACACTAATTATACAATAATCTCTATTATCTAGACATTCCCCCTCAAACGAGAGGGTGTAATAACCAGCCCGAGTTTGTTTCTAAAATGTGAGAACTTTGAATAATGAAAGGCTTCAGTCATACAATCTACAGTTTGTTCAGATGATGGAACATATCTAACATCAATAAAACCTGAGAGCACCAAATCATGCATAAAATGCATATCGATTTCTATATGTTTACTCCTTGTATGTTGTACTGGGTTTGCTATCAAAGCTTTTGCACTGATGTTATCATACCATATAACAGAGGGTTCTCAAAGCATTAGTCCAAGCTCAAACAACAAAGAATATAACCACTTAAGTTCATATGCTCCATCTACCAAAGATCTATCTCTGATTCAGTACTGGATCTAGATACAATTTTCTATTTCTGAGAGGCCCAAGAGACTAAAGTATTTCCTAGAAATACACAACAACCAGCCATGGACATTCTATCATCTAAATCCGCAGCCCAGTCAGTATTAGTAAAAGCAGTAAGTTTCAAGAGTAAATGGCTGGAGTAACAAACCAAAATTATAGGTTCCTTTTAAGTATCTAAATTTCTTTTAACACCCTGAAAGTGAACCTTAGTAGGATTTGCTAGAAACTAAATCAATTTATTGACAGAGTAAGCTATGTCTAGCTTTGTTCTAGTTAAGTACTGTAAAGACCCTAGTGCTCTTCGATACAAAGAAGGATCTTTCATCAGTTCTCCTTCATTTGCAGAGAAAGATCTGCCAGTTACCATAGGTGTTGATACAGGGGCATAGTCTAGCATGTGAAATTTACTTAATAGGTCCAACACATATTTCCCTTGATTTAGATAAAATCCAATAGAATCACGATCGATTTCCAATCCAAGAAAATAATAAATTGGACCAAGATCCTTCAGAGAGAACAAAGCATTCAACTGATGAATAAACTTACTTATATATGCAACATTATTTCCAGTCACTAAAATATCATCTACATATACTAGGATAAAAAATTGTCAGTCTTTGAGTTTTGACATAGAAAAGTGAAATGTCACTCCTAGCATTCTGAAACCCCAATTTATCATAGTTAATCGCAGATGATCAAACCATGCTCTAAGTGCCTGTTTAAGTCCATAAATGGCTTTGACTAGTTTGTATACGTAATCAGGTCTTTGAGGATCTTGAAATCCTTTAGGTTGTTTCATAAAACCTTTTCTTGCAAATATCTATTTAGAAACACGTTATTCACATCTAATTGTCTTACTGGCCAATTGAACGTTGCAGCAATTGACAAAACAATTTGAATAGTTGTAGGTTTTTATGATCGGACTAAAAGTTTCACCATAATCTATACCTGGAGATTGCTGGAATCCCTTCGCTACCGACGAGCTTTCGGTTTCAAAAGTGATCCATCAACTCAAAATTTGTTCTTGAACACCCATCTACAATCGACAAGTGTTTGAGCTTAACTCCGAGAACTAGAACCCAGGTATTGTTTCTTTGCAAGGCTTAAAACTCATCGAACATTGCTTTTCTCCAGTACGAAGAAGCAAGAGCTTCTGTAATACTCATTGGTTCAGCCAAGTTCTTTAGCGTAATTGAGTCCTCTGATTTCAAAGTCCAACAAATAGATATCTAGGTTTAGAGATACCCGCTTTTGATCTTGTGATCATTAGATGCTGATTAACTCATTGTTATTAGGCCTATTGCTTGCATCATTATTAGTCTCAGCTGGGCCAGGCTCTTCATTAGTATTGGGCTCGTTATTCGGTGACTCAGGAACCGGTGACAAAATATTTATGGAGCTTGACTCAGGAGACAACACAGAGGCTTCAGCCATTCTTTGTCCAGACAATGATGAAGAGCATAAAACATCAGTAGACTCTAATTGTTTGTCAATCAAACGATTGGAAGTATCGATAATCATAGGAATTATAGCCTCAAAAGTTGAAGATGTCACAGCAGATTTTCAATTCAAGAATCTTGCAACAAATGGAAAATTGGTGGCATCGAAAACTACATGATGAGATACATATATATGACTAGTTGAGCTCAAGCATTTGTATCCCTTCTGTTGAGTTGCTGGACCCAAGTAAACACACTTTTGGCTATGAATATCAAACTTATGATTGTTGTATGGCTTTAAACATGGGTAACACGCACATCCAAACGGTTGCATTTCATTGTGTTTCAGTTCTGTTTTGAACAACCGAAATAGAAGGGTTGAGTTATCAAGCACTGGTATTGGCAATTGGTTAATTAGAAAGACTACAGTTTGAAATGCATCAGCCCAGTAAGTCAATGGCATCCTGGCTTGTGCAAGCAATGTAAGACCCATTTCAACTATATGCCTGTTTCCATTCAACCCTGCCATTCTATTCTGAAGTGTATGGACAGGTAAATCTCATGTCAATTTCAGCTTCTTGAGCTATTGGAACAAAAGCCTTCTATTCAGTTCCTTTGTCACATTGTATTTTCTTAATTTTTCAACATATTTTCTAAACACATTAAAGGCATGAACAACCTCGTTTTTATGCTTTAAGGATAGAGCCAGGTGAAACGACTGAAAGCGTCTATGAAATGTATATAATATCTATGCTCATTTGTAGATTGAATCGGTAAAAGACCCCAAAGATTAGTGTGTATGAGTCCTAATGGAGATGTGGCATGAGTCAAGGAATTTGAAATGGAAAACATTTAGATCTACCTAATTGACAGGATTCACAAACAAAATTTTCATTGATATTGACCTTTGCATTACAAGAATTGAGAACCTGTTTTAGGACTTGATTAGTAGGATGACCCAATTTGAAATGCCACTTAAGAAACTCACTGAATTAACTAGTATTATTTTGAAATAAAACTGTTGTTGCCTCTGTAGCACAAACAGTTGCAGTTGCTTGACCTCGGCCACTATCTATGAGATACATTCCTTGACTTGCCTTCCCCTATATCAATGTTTGACATGTCACCTTATTCTTCACAACACATTTTGTATCAGTAAAATGAATATCAACTGAATTATCTTCGCCAAGTTTATTAACACTAAGCAAATTCTTAGTCGCTAAGGGCACTACAAGTACATTGTTAAATTGAAGACACGACTTAGATAGAGATTTAGAACGAACACCATAGATTCTTGCCTTTTTCACCATTGTAAGTAGAGAGAAATGACTTACCAATATTGTTGACTTGATCCAACTGGTCAATGTAGGGAGTGACATGAAAATTTGCACCGTTATCCATATACCAAGATGGACCAACCACTGTTTGAGGTCTAGCATAGAAGGCCTGAGCATTATATCGTCCAGTATCAGATGGTGGTTTGAAGCTGCGATCAAAGAGGCGATAACAGTTAGTAGCTACATGACCAACCTTCTCATAAAGACCACAATAAGGTCTGTTGCCTCCAGTAGAATTGTTTTTGCTATTATTATAGTTGCCTTTTCTGCCTTTGTTTCATCAACCTCTGAAATTAGATCTCGAACCAGACCATGAAGATCAACCAGATTATGAGTATGAACTAGAATCAGACGAGTCATGATGAGCAATATTGACAGAGGGCTGTATGCTTAGAGAGGAGAATTGATTGAGTTGTTCAAGACGACTTTCAAATGATAAAAGTGACACCTGTGCTTCAATCCATGAAAGCCCAACCTGATCAATTAGTTTGATCACTACAGCATTATAGTTAGCATCAAGTCCGTTGAACGTATGCCTAATTAATTCGTCTGTTGAGATTGATGCATCGGCTAAGGCTAGTTGATCATAAATATTCTTCATCTTTGACTGATACTCCTCTATCTTCATGTTATTTTTCCTTGTATTATGGGTTCAGACTTGAAAACATTACTCTTGACTTGTTAGACACACTCGTTAGCTCTTGAGCACCTTCCCAGAGATCACGAGCATTTTTATAATGAAGCAACTGTGCTACAACTTCTTGTGTCATGGGTTTCTCAACCACCCAACGAGCATGCGATCAACCAAGTGCCATTCAGTGAAGTCAGGGTTAAGCACTCCTATAGCATCAGGAGTGAGCCGAGCAAGAACTACACCAGTCCCATCAATGTGAGATTCAAGGCAACTGCCTTCAATGAGAGGAAGAACAATTGATTCCCATACGAGAAAATTGCCACGATCAAGCTTAATCGACGTTGTCTGACTAGAGGAGGTGAATAATCCATATGCTTTTACTGCTAGTGATGTGAGAGCAAAGGAAGTAGAGGAAGCAGAGATTTCAGATGAGGAAGACGATAAAGATGCCATTTTTTCGGCGCCGCTCTAATACCAAGATTGAAAACGCCGAAACAATATATGAAAAAGGGAATGAGTTGATTATTAGTGCTCTAACCTACTATTCCTTATATAGTATACAGAGTGGTCCTACCCTAGGTAATATACAAATGGCATATTACAAATATTCACTACTACAAAAAGGGGATTTAACCTCCCAAATTTGGCACCTTTAACGTCCCAAAACGGGGGGACGTATATACTGGGGGCGTAGTAAGTTGAAACAAAAGACGTCCCAAATGATAGGGACGCCTAAAGTCCCACGCTGGGGGACTTTAGGCGTCCCAAATTGTAATTTGGGATGCCTAAAGTCCCACCCTGGGGGACTTTAGGCATCCCAATTCTTAATTTGGGACGCCTAAAGTCCCACCCTGGGGGACTTTAGATCTCCCAATTCTTAATTTGGGACGTCTAAAAGTTAGGTTTTTTTTTTATACCATAATTTACATTCTGTATTACCCAACGAATTCAAACTGCAGAAACAGAATAGAAGATGGATTCATAAACCATACTGTCCGTTACAAACTGGTAAGGACATCCAGCACTACAATCTTTACGATATATACATACAATAACCTTTCATACAACCTACTACTATATATATCAACAAAAAACAACCAGAAAGTGTCAAAACGTTGTCATCACACAAGTACAAACTGATATAAAATAACAAGTTTACTGCTCTATATGTTGAAGAAGATGTCCAGCCAAAAGATCTCTGATCAAATCAAGGTCTTCACGTAGGTAGGCATCTTGATTATCAAAAATATGAAAATTAGAAAGTAAGCTTTGATGAAATGAATCTCAAGCAAATGAATTAGTTAGCATTTCGATTAGAACACCAAAAATATTATCATTTGAGAATGAAGAAGCGATTACCTTTTCAAAATCGCTAGTAATTCCACTTTGAGTTATGTTATACATATAAAGTATAACATAATATCCGCATTCAGTGTGGCCAGGTTGCCGAGGGCACTTTTAATCAAAGGGATGCAATTGGTTGTTAAAATCAATAAAGGTATGTCTAAAAGGACCGTCAATGAAACAATTAGGTAGGATCGAATGTACTTACTATGGGATAAAACCACTTTGGCTTTTTAACAACTGCACCCTCGCGTGACCCACCTAGGATTCTATATGTTTGACAAGCACTATCATGAAAAGCAAAATGAACAGAAATTAGAACCATTCATTTATTTTTGTTGTCAATGAAATACAAACAGAATAACTTACGTGTCGAAGACGGATTTTGTATCTCTGTCTGGCTTTTTACTCAAGGGATCAAACCAATAGACTACGTTGCGGCGGGGACATATAACACACAAAGTCCAGTGGTTTCTTTAACAACATGTACACATTAAAATGAAGTTAGATGAGTGAGAAGACAATTATTTATTAAACTTCTTAAATTGACAAAATGTAAATACGAACCGTTGGACAATGGGTGCTAGATAACAATGAAGTTTGGTTTGTGCCATTTGGTAGCCGACATAGTGAGTCCTATGCGCCACAGTACAAGTATCCCCTGTCGTATTCGCAGGACATAAGAATCCATACCAATTACTTCTTTCCATGTTTGTGCAGAGATCGTGGAAGGTGCTATAATAGAATTAAAATAAGGAATCAATTCTTGAATGTATGAAAACAAAAAACCACTAAATGAATTCTATGGGAAAATTGAAAAAAAACTTATCGGACTGCAAATTTGACCCAGCCTGCATCTATCTCCTCCAACCTGATAAACTGCTTGAAATCTTTATTGTCAATCGTGTAGGGATACTCCACTTGGCCCACAATCCCTGGAGGCATCTTCAAGTCAACCTGTTTAATGCGCTTGTAGATCTGTTGCAGCCGTGCTAAGAAGGGCCATTTGCTCGCAGCTTCGTCATCCTTTTAGAACATCAAAAAACAAATTGTTATTAGGATGCCAACAGATTTTCAGTAACAGTAAGGTAATTCCTACCATTGGAGGTGTTGCGTCTGAACCAATAAGATTGCGAGGCCAAAGGATGAAAGATCCTATCGCATGACCTAACGTGCCAACCTCTGGATCAGGAACAGGGATGGCTGTACCTTCTTCCCCCTTTCTAACACTCGTCACATTCACCCTACGAAAATCCTCCAGAATTTGCTGATTATGGTGGGTGGTAGCACGTGTGTGAACGAGAGCATCAGCAACAACACGCAACAGTGAATCATCCAAATAGAGGGTGCAAGGGTCTCCCGACACTGGAGTGGGAGAAGGGTCGCCAAGTGGTCCCGACACTGGAGTGGGAGAAGGGGCGCCAAGTGGTTGCTCCAGAGGGTTGTAACTTCCTCTGGTGCTATTGAAGGCCGGGGATTCCTGAGTTCTATGCTCGTCCCTTGCCCTTTGTGCTTCAAACATCTTTGCCATTTCAAGTTGAAGCTCTGGCAACAGCTCTTGTCGGAGCTTGTCGCGAAGGTTGGCCTCGATCTCTCGTTCGAGCTCCTCTCGCATCTTGGCCACAACGTCCTTACTAGGTCCAGCTTGTGACGAATAACGTGGCTCTCGTCCAAAATACCTCACGGCACTAACTCCCCGTGTCTCTCCTCGAACACGACCAAGGTCATCTGCCTTCCCAATAGCCGTTGACAAGATGTCCATCCGTCTACTTGGATTGAATAAACCTTGGCTACTCTGCTCGTCCAGGTCATCCTGTAGCATGCAGTTTATCGTAAATGTATCGAAACCACTCGCAACATATAAAAAATTAGGTACTTATGGTATAACTACTTACAATCCTCGCAGCAACCTCAGCAACAGTCAGATTTATGTACTTCCCAGCCTTAATCCTCCCTGCTTTCCATTTTTTGTGACGTGGAGGAAGTGCCGGTGGCTGGATAACAACGCTAGGATCAGATTCCGCTGCTTCCTTCATTTTCTGTAACTCTTCTGCCATCATTTGCCGCTCAAGCTTCCGATATCCACCGCGAGACATGAAATGTTGATATTTATTTTCTGCTTGCCTCTGGGCATTTGCTGCACTTAATTTCTATGAATGAAAAACAACAAAAAATGAATCAACGATATAAAGTATATGAAAATTACAAGTTCTATATCATGATGACAGAAATCTTACCAAAAACTCAGGATCTGCTCGTGATGCCGCAAACAACCTCCAGTCCTCTGGAGATAAATATGTATACTCCGCACATGGATCCTTACCCCTATGGGCCCCTCGAATGTAATGTTTTGTTAGCTTGTTCTTGAAACCTTTCCATCGTACACGAACCTCATCCATCCAGTGCCTATACATCTCCGTGGTGTCTGGGACATCGTATGTTTGCTGCAAGGTAAAACATAAGATTATTATATTTAAAACAATAAGAACAAAGCTACAATGCATCAAAACTTACATACCAAAAGTTGCTGCCAAATCATGTCTTTCGTTTTTGGGGGAACCAATCTCCAATTATCGTAGGTAATGCGCACTTTGCTTCGAGCCAAAAGCCCTACGTAGCTAATGAAGTGGTCTTCCTCAGGACCAACTGGATTCAAATTGTCATCGAAGTCTATATGCAGCCTCTCCTGTTGATGTTCATGACGTGCAACCAATGCTCCCATCTTTGTACAGCCTCTAGCCCTCCTTCTTGTAGGGGGTTCAACTCTAGGCCTTTCGTCATTGCTAGAGCTTTCGTCATCTCTACGCCTCTCGTCATCACTAACGTTGTCCATATTCCTGTTAACACAAAAAGCATTATCAGAAACGTAAGTAAATTGCAATGAAAACGAAATATACTAAGCGGGAAGTAAAACAGGAAAAACACAGTTCTCGTTTTACTTTTTAAGGTCTTACTCTATATTGTTTCCCATAGTCCTTCACCATGGTCATTTCTTACAGCATACTCGTCATCATCTACCAATTCTACTTCGTTTGTTCGAGGTGTAGTTGTTGTGAAAGGTGGTGTGTCATCAAGGTTGAAGGTCAGATCACCATACTTCTGTTTTTTACTTTTAAGGACAATGGACATGTTTTTGCTGGCAGGATCGGTGACATAAAACACTTGTTTCGCCTGGCTTGCTAAAATGAAGGGCTCGTCTCTATAGCCAACTCTTCGAAGATCGACTGAGACAAATCCAAATTGTTTATCTATTACCACGGCATTGTTGCTAACCCACTTACATTTAAATAAAGCAACTTTGAACTTGTTGTACGTCATCTCCCATATTTCTTCTATAACTCCATAATAGGCCATAGACGCTAATATGGGGTTTTTGTCTCTCGAACTGGAAAAGTGCATAGATTCAGCTTCTACCATGACCCCACTATTTTGCATGGTACTTTTGTCATCTTGCTCTTTGGTATAGAAAGAATAGCCATTTATATCATAACCAGTCCAAGTAATGACCTGAAACGAAGGCCCCCAAGCTAGCCACTCAATTGTCTCAGACACACCGATCTCGTGCAAAACCTTTTCCTCGAACCACTGCATGAATGTCTTGTTTTGCTCAATAGCAATCTGCATGTCATTCTTCCTTGGATTCTTGTTCTTCAAAGTGTTTCTGTGTTCATTTATGTAAGGTTGAACTTCTTCCGTATTATTCAGGATATACAAGTGGGCTTGCAACACCTCTTCACGAGGAACATTCTTCACTTTCAGTCCTCGTGTTCCCTTGCTTCTCCCTTCTTCATGCCGAGATTGTTCCTTCTTCCCTGACATATAATCTTTACAAAACTCCATAGCCTCCTCAACTACATATCTTTCTACTATTGAGGCTTCTGGTCGATAAGGATTTTTAGAATACCCTTTTAAGATCTTCATGTATCGCTTGAAAGGGTACATCCACCTCAGGTAAACTGGACCGCATAGCCTTACCTCCCTCACCAAATGAACTACCAAATGCACCATTATATCAAAAAATGAAGGTGGAAAGTGCATCTCTAGTTGTGACAAAATAATGTAACCCTCATTTTCTAGTTCATCCAACTTTTCAGTGTCAATGACTTTGTTACAGATAGCATTGAAGAAAACGCACAATCTTGTCACTGTGGTTCGTACTTCATCTTTCATTATGCCTCTAATAGCTACTGGTAATAGTTGTTTCATCAACACATGATAATCATGGGACTTCATTCCCACTAACTTCAAATCGTCCAATGAGACACATCTTCTCACATTTGAGGAATACCCTTGCGGCACCTTCATTTCATGCAAACACCCACACAAACTTCTTTTCTCTGCTTTTGATAGTGTATGCGCTGCTGGCTCCATGTATGCCCTCCTACCATCATCTCTTAGTTGTGGATGTAACCGTTCTCTTATTCCCATATCGACAAGGTCTAATCTCGCATTAATCCCATCCTTACTCTTCCCTGGTATGTGCAAAAGCGTACTGATAAGGCTATCACAAACATTCTTCTCCACATGCATCACATCAATACTGTGTCTCACGTCAAGCGAACGCCAATATGGAAGATCAAAGAAAATGGATCTCTTCTTCCATATGTTCTTCTCAGCTGCAACCCTCTGATTCTTACCAAAAGTGACATGGATATGTTCCACTCGACTGTAGAATTCCTCTCCGGTTAGTGACTTTGGAGCCATTCCATGCTCCGGTAAGCCGTTAAACCGCTTTCTTAGCCTACGATACGGGTGGAACCGATGAAGAAACCTCCTGTGGCCAAGGTAGACAGTTTTTCTTCCATGCTTTAGTTGTTGGAAGTGTGTGTCTACTTCACATATTGGGCATGCTTTGTGACCCTTCACGCTGTACCCTGACAAGTTTCCGTACGCAGGGAAGTCGTTTATCGTTGTGAAAATCATTGCACGTAGCTTGAAAGACTCCTTCTTATAAGCATCAAACACATCTATGCCTTCCTCCCACAACTTCTTCAAGTCCTCAATCAAAGGCGCCAAATAGACATCAATATCGTTCCCTGGCTGTTTTGGTCCAGAAATCATCATAGATAGCATCATATACTTACGTTTCATACATAGCCAGGGAGACAAGTTGTATATTACAAGGAGAACCGGCCACGCACTATGTGTGCTAGTAAGAGTTCTATACGGATTGATGCCGTCTGTACAAAGCCCAAGCCGTAGGTTTCTCGGCTCGCTGCCAAATTGAGGGAAGATTTCATCTATTTTTTTCCATTGTGGAGAGTCAGCTGGGTGCCGAAGATATTTCCCATCAGATATTATGTCATCAGAGTGCCATCTCAACTTCTTCGCTTTTGTTGCACTCGCAAACAAACGTTTAAAACGTGGTATTATTGGAAGATACCACATAACCTTTAAAGGTTGCCTTTTACTTGTCACATCACCACAACCACCATCTTTTTTCACTTTGTATCGTGCAGTTTTACACTTAGGACACTCACTAAGACCTCCGTACTCATTTCTGTACAGTACGCAATCATTAGGGCAAGCATGTATCTTCTTATACTCCATACCCATAGTAGACAGGATTTTCTTGGCCTCATACATACGATTTGGAAGTACATTATCCTCCGGAAACATATCACACAATAGTTCAAGTAGCAATGTGAAACTACTATCGGTCCACCCACAAGTTGCCTTTAAGTTAACCAAATGTAATGTTCCTGTCAGCCGCGTGTACTTACTACCACTGTACAATGGTGTCTCTGCATCACTCCGCAGGCTATCATACTCCTGCGACTGCGCAAAGGATTCTGCCTCAACATCGTTAATCATTCTCTCCATTCTATCTTCATCTATGACATCCACAGCTTCCTTCTTGTGTGACGGATAATCAGTTACTTCCTCACCATGCCATATCCACCTTGTGTATCGCAGATTTATTCCATCACAAAGTAGGTGATCCTTTATGACATCAACATCCTGTCTACTCTCATTCAAACAATTGACACAAGGACAAAAATACTTCCCATTTCTTGCAGGAGCATTCTTTTTAGCGAATTCAATAAATTCGTCCACCCCTTTCTCATATTCTTCACTAGTTCTCAAAGCATTCATCCAACTATGATCCATTTTGTTACCACCTAAGGCATTACCAATAACATTCACACGTTTAGTACAATTCTCAAGGACATATGATGGGATTGCCTAATTAAGTTATCAACCCAATTTAGGATTTTAAAATATGGGTTTAATAACTTTATTGCCCCCTCCTAGCCTCATCTCTCCTATTAAAAGGGTTTCAGTGCTATGTAACTTATTTTTTTTAATAAGTATATGTATATAAAATTAATGTATAATAAAATAAATACAATAAGATTAAATTAAAGAATTTTTTTGAGGTTTGGAAGAATTAAAAACAAAACGAGTTTCATATTAACAAAACAATTTTAAGTTGAGTTCTTCCAAAAATAAAATTGTTTTATTGAAAATATTTAGATAAAAATCATTTAATGAATATTGGGGTTATCGTTTTCTTTTTAAGTTTTGGCTTGAATTATTCTTCATAATTCAAGAATTTGCCTTATAAAAGCTAGATTTCCCTAAAACTGAACAACAGGGATCTATTATACTTTTAGAAAAGCCGTAGAAACGGCTTTGTATTAACAGGGTTAACATATTGAGCTTATTATGAGGTTTCAAATTAAACGGGGTTAAAGATAACAAATGGTTTCGCCAAATTCATGGTAGGATTTTAATGAGAGGTTTTAACGGTTTCATGAACAACTATGAATTGTATTGGTTTCATGTGGCATACACTAATCAATGATTGGAAGAAACTTTTATGAGCCACTTTCATTATGTTACACTTGAACAAATAAATAAATAAAAGTTCAAAAACTTTGTCTTAAAATTTAATACTCTACTTCTAATCGTTCTTATAAGTCACTTTTAACATGATCCACAATAGTCAAAGAAATCTTTAAATCTCATTAACTCTACCTTTAAATTTAAAACCTTTCTAACTACATCCCTATTTAATATAACATTTTATCTTATAAGAACAAAGTTTACTCAATAATTAACGAGAGGCAAATTGAAACAGGGGAGTAACTTTTAAACTTTACTCATATTTAACACAATGGAACGGGTGAGAACTAAGAAGACTTGTTTCTATTATACACAAGTAAATTTATATTTAAACAAGAAAATAAACCATTCCCGAATAAATGCAATTTAAAAAATATAACCACACCAAACACATCAGGCTAATCTCAACTATCTCAATATAAGCAATATATAATAAGCACAATCTCAACCATTTAATTTATTTTTCAAAAACAAAATAAACCATATTCTGTTACAAAAAAAAAACGAAGAAAATAAACCAACCTGATCAGGGCGCCCCCTAGCTACTATGTTTGAGAGGTAGAGAAGACGTTGGAGCTCCACCCACGCACAACAATGGAGGAGAGAGCAAAACCCACTGTGGAGGAGGTGAGGTTGCAGCAGACACGGTTGCAGCCGTTGAAGAAACAAAGAGGAAGAAGAAGAAGGGAGGAGGGAGGAGTTCAACAAGCTAGCTAGGGCCGACGGTGGAGGAGAGAGCTTGAACAAGGGAGGAGGGAGGAGTTGAAGAAAAAAAATACACAGGAGGGCCGACGGTGTGGGTGGGGAGAGGAGGAAGAAGAGTAAAGTTGTTGAGAGGATGTGAGGAGAGGGTGTGATAGATAGATGAGAAGACCGCATGTCAGACAAGTGTCTGACATGCAGGGGACGCCTTTAGGCGTCCCAAAGACTTTAATTTGGGACGCCTAAACCCAGCTCCTGGCGCTAAAAAAAATTTATGAAATTTATATTTCGCGCCAGGAAGCACTTTAGACGTCCCACACTACTACAGAATTGAGATATAACCACCCCCAAAGACGTCCCAAATTGAAAATTGGGTGGTTAAAAAGGGAGGCGGTGGCATTTTCGTAATTTTATATATGTAGGGGAACTTTTAGACGTCCCAAATTTGAATTTAGGACGTCTAAAGTGCTTCATGGCGCGAAATATAAATTTTTTAAATTTTTTTTAGCGCCTGGAGGTGGAATTAGGCGTCCCAAAATGATTTTGGGACGCCTAAACACAGACTTTAGGCGTCCCAAATCCATTTGGGACGCCTAAAGTCTAACTTTAGGCGTCCCAAAATCACTTGGGACGCCTAAAGTCACCTTTAGGCGTCCCAAATGCCATTTGGGACGCCTAAAGGCGCATGTCAGACACTTGTCTGACATGCGTCTTCTCATATGACTACTCCTCACATGTCTCATCTAAACTTTACTCTTCTTCAACCTCCCCCACCCTTTTGCTCTCTTCAACTCTTTTGCTCCTTCAACTCGTCCGTCCTCCTTTCTTCTTCACTTCAACTCGGGCGTCCTCCCTTCCACAGCCGCCGGCGAGCATCATCGCCAGTACAGTCCTAGCAGAGAAGCTGGGAGGTGGAGATCAGAAGGTGGGAGCCGTGAGTGACAGAGGGAGCTGCCGTTCTACACCATCGTTCACCACCGCCCTTCATCACCTTCATCATTCCTTCATCGCCCTTCGTCTTTAATTTGTTTCTTTGTATGGGACATTACCAAGTGTCTGTGTGGAAGAGAATTTGCAGTCACTGAAAGATAAATGGGAAGATCGATCTCCAAAGCTCATCTTGAAGATAAGAGGTATTGTGCATCTAAGCTATTCTTTCTTTTTAAAATTTTCATATTAGTTAAATTTTGAAGTGTTTTTTACATTATGAGTAGCTTAGTCATCAATCAACGTAGGCGTGTGCAGAAAATTTCAGAAAGTATATAGTATGGATCGGACATTAGAGAAAGGAAACAAGAAAAATTGTATATGTGAAAAAGTGTATGGACATTAGAAAAAGTATAGTCTGGACATTACGATTGTAGCCTGACTATCATTTTACTTCTTTAATGAAAATTGTTACTTAATTATCAATAAAAATAAAATAAAAACTAACTTTTGGTTGGATAGATGAAAATTGAACATCAAATATATGAGGAAGGTTTGCTTAACATATATTTTAATTTCAATTAAGATTTATATAGTACATTTTTAAATTAGAGGGAAGGTTACTATAATTTATGTAAAATGGAAGGTGGTAATTAATGTATTTTATTCAATTTTTTAATGTTTAAACTCATATACAAAGAAACTAATGAGTTAGGAATTTAATAAAAAAAAGGGATAAATTGAACAATATAATTTGTTATTCTAAAAAAGGGATAAATTGAACACTATATACAAAATCCGTCTTCGACACGTAAGTTATTCTGTTTGTATTTCATTGACAACAAAAATAAATGAATGGTTCTAATTTCTGTTCATTTTGCTTTTCATGATAGTGCTTGTCAAACATATAGAATCCTAGGTGGGTCACGCGAGGGTATGGTTGTTAAAAAGCCAAAGTGGTTTTATCCCACAGTAAGTACATTCGATCCTACCTAATTGTTTCATTGACGGTCCTTTTAGACATACCTTTATTGATTTTAACAACCAATTGCATCCCTTTGATTAAAAGTGCCCTCGGCAACCTGGCAACACTGAATGCGGATATTATGTTATACTTTATATGTATAACATAACTCAAAGTGGAATTACTAGCGATTTTGAAAAGGTAATCGCTTCTTCATTCTCAAATGATAATATTTTTGGTGTTCTAATCGAAATGCTAATTAATTCATTTGCTTGAGATTCATTTCATCAAAGCTTATTACTTTCTAATTTTCAGATTTTTGATAATGAAGATGCCTACCTACGTGAAGACCTTGATTTGATCAGAGATCTTTTGGCTGGACATCTTCTTCAACATATAGAGCAGTAAACTTGTTATTTTATATCAGTTTGTACTTGTGTGATGACAGCGTTTTGACACTTTCTGGTTGTTTTTTGTTGATATATATAGTAGTAGGTTGCATGAAAGGTTATTGTATGTATATATAGTAAAGATTGTAGTGCTGGATGTCCTTACCAGTTTGTAACGGACAGTGTGGTTTATGAATCCATCTTCTATTCTGTTTCTGCAGTTTCAATTCGTTGGGTAATACAGAATGTAAATTATGGTATAAAAAAAAACCTAACTTTTAGACGTCCCAAATTAAGAATTGGGAGGCCTAAAGTCCCATCCTGGGGGGACTTTAGGCGTCCCAAATTTTAATTTGGGACGCCTAAAGTCAGACTTTGGGCGTCCCTATCATTTGGGACGTCTTTTGTTTCAACTTACTACGCCCCCAGCATATACGTCCCCCCGTTTTGGGACGTTAAAAGTGCTAAATTTGGGAGGTTAAAACCCCTTTTTGTAGTAGTGCCAAATTCAAATTTGGGACGCCTAAAGGTTCCCCTACACATATATAATTACGAAAATGTCACCGCCTCCCTTTTTAACCACCCAATTTTCAATTTGGGACGTCTTTGGGGGTGGTTATATCTCAATTCTGTAGTAGTGATTGTATTATACAAATGACACGTGTCCTATAGGAGGGACCATACTAGACACAGATGATTACAAACACTAATTATACAATAATCTCTATTATCTAACAAAGAGAAGTTCACCAGTTTTTTTTTTTTTTTGGATAGAAGAGTTGAAGAGTTTAATGATATCGTTTGTAACTTCAAACCATTAATATTTTCCTTTAATTTAAAAGAGAATCTTAAGTAAATAATTTCTAACTATGGCATTCAAAACGAAGCATATAAATTATTTTTTTTTCAAAATTAAAATTTCTGATTTTTTTTTTTTTTACTATGACATTTAAAATACAAACAGATAAATCCAAGAAAATGGCCTCATTCCCATATTGAGAAAGTTTTTAAACTCAAATTTTAAAACTAATAGTAATATATTTAAATGGGTCTAGGAAAAGGAAATATTTCAACTCGTTAAAAGGTGCACTCAGCTTATGTGAATCTTATTGTTATTTTTTTGATACACCAAAAAGCAAAGGAGAAAAATTAACAAGACATCGCCAAATTCACAATGCTATGAACGGCATTAGGACCCAAAATTTGGACACCACAAGGACCATCCAACACCTTCTTGGCTAGTACATTTACTGTAACATTGTGGTTTCTTATCCACCGGCCAGCTTAGTTACCACATGCAAGTCTCGCTTCAACATTTCTTTAATTACTAAAATCAAAGTCTGATATTCATGCATCTCGAGCACATCTTCTCAGACAAGCAGGAGAGCTTCATAAGAGTCAAAGCTCACGATTACATTTCTATGGTTATTATCCCAGACCATATTAAGGCCCATCATCAATCCCAGACCATATTAAGGCCCATCATCAAATCCCAAAGATAAATCTTACTATTATTTCATTTGCAGTTTCAAATAGCTTATGCAACATTTGTTCAAATTGACATTAGAGTGCAATTCCGGGTCCATCTCAGTTCCCAAATTGGGATATGTAAATACTAAAAAATTGAGAATTTCAAAAGGAATAAAAGGATAAAATAGATAAGGAAGGCAGCTCAAATAAGAGCCAAATTAATCAAGGTTCATGAACCAATGGCTTCCAAAAGCGGGTGTGATGCATAGAATTTGATATGAATTATTACTTCCAGTCTTAAATTCAGTACCTAAAGTGTAGTGCACAATAAATTAGATCTTATATTTAGAACCGGAGTAATACACTATTTCAGCAACTTGTTTATTAAGTGTCATTGTTTTTCTTTGCTGAATGTTACTTTTTTTTTTGTTTTTTGCACTGTTGGTTTAATTTATTTGGTTAATGAAAATCTCATTTTCAGTTAGAAAAAAAAAGAATATTGTTACCTTTCTATACCATTGATGATGTCTAATGACATTAAACTTCTTTCTTAAATCTTTCTTAAACGTGATGTTGAGAGTATAGTGCATGAAGGCGAAAACTGGTTGGTGCATTATGCTGAATTCATATTTCTCATTTAATTTTTAGGATTTTATAGCCTCCACAACACACATTCACACATTTAATACTTTCTTCATACGCCTACTATAAAGTTCCAATTATATACCCTTTAGGTTCAAAATATAAGACGTAAATAATTAAATTACGTAATTCAAAAAGATGATTAAAATTGGTTGAAGACAATAAATATGTAAAAAACATAAATTTCTTTTCTTAAATTCCCTCATTTATGGAAAGGGTGAGTGAAAGAGAGAATAAGTGGGGGAAAAAGTGATGAGAGACATATAATTAAGTACCCGCTTGGATCAATGGTGCACAATTGTGATCGTGATTTATATAAGTGACATTGGTTAAAAGTGTGATTGGTCAATCATGATTTCTATTTGGATATTTTTTGTTCACACGTGACTTTAAGAATTATGACTATGTTTGGATTTCATTTATTAAAAGGTTAAGATGTAAAACAATACATGAGATCTTTTCAAAAGTATGTCCAATACCAAATGCTTTTTTGAGAGGCAAAATTAACTATGAATTTTCAAAATAGGTTCAAAAATTTATACTGATCGTTTATTCAAATTTTTTAAGGGTTAAGGTGTAAAAATAAGCATGAGATTGTCCTAAAAGTATGCCCAACACAAATATTTTTTTATGGGTAAAAGTAACTATGAATTTCAAAAATAGGTGTAAAAATATACATTGACCATTAGTTGATTGTTTATTTTAATTTTTTGACTGAAAGTGGTGACATTGACGATGATGTGAATGACTAAGAAATAACTAAGAGAGAAATACTTACATACTTTAGGAGTACCAAGTCATTTGAATTCTATCCAATAAAAACATAACAGATCATTTTAATCCTAGTTAACTCATTTTAAAAAAATTTAAATTTTATCTTGTTTTTAAGAAAAATATTGGTTGATCATTTTATTTTAGTTTTTTAATTAAGATGTTTTTTTCTTAAAAACAAGATAAAATTTGAATTTTGTTATAAGTCATCATATAACAAAGATTAACATGATATGAGTTGTTATGTTTTCATTACATAAAGTTCAGATGATGTGGCACTCTTAGAGTAATTAGTATTTGTCTAATTTAGAATAATAATTTGCTAACTCAATGAGGAAAATTAATTTCCTCCTAACCCTTTATCTTCACTTTATCACTTCTTTCAGAAGAGAAAGGGAGAGGAGAGGAAGGACTAGGTGGAGATAAAGTGATGAGGTGGAGATAAAGGGTCATGTGGAAATTAATTTCCCTTACCCAGTCAGCAAATTATTATTTCAGGTTGTTTCTTAATCATTCATATCATCCTTCATATTATCATTTTCAATCCAAAAATTCAAACAAATGGTTAACTAATGGTCATATGTACTTTTGCACCTATTTAGAAAATTCATAACTACTTTTGTCCCTAAAAAAAGTATTTGTGCCGGGCACATTTTTAGAAAAATCTCATGTATATTTTTACACCTTAACTCTTAAAAAGTTTAAATAAACAGTCAACTAATAGTCAATGTGTATTTTTGTATCAATTTTCAAAGTTCATAGTTATTTTTACCCCTCAAAAAAACATTTGATGTTGGACACGCTTTTGGGAACATCTCATGTATTTTTGCACATTAACCCTTTATTAAAAGTACTTATAAATGTATAATTACCAAAATGGATATGAATTTTATAAAGTTAAATTTAACCAAGGAAATAAATGAAAGTGAAAGTAAAAAATCATAAAATTTCATGACAAGGTGTTTATACCAAGGTACTAAAACTCGGACCGGTCATTGAACCGGTCGGGGTACTGGGTTAAGGGTCAGTGGGTCAAACCGGGACCAAACCGGAGCTAAACCGGGACCAAACCGGTGAAAAATTAAAAATTTTAGACTTGTAGTATGAAATTCTAAAGGAAAATTTTTTTTTTTTTTTTTTTTTTAGTAAAAACCCCAACCCGGACCGGACCGGGAACCGGACCGGTTTTCCGGCCGGTTCGCCGGTTACCGGGCCGGACTGGCCGGTCCGGTCCGGGTTTCACAACATGGGTTTATACAGGACCTATCATTATCATGAAATTTAATATATAAATATATAGAAAAATAAATTGATAAATATAATAGCTAATTATTTTTATAAGATTGCACCCGTTTATGTAATCAGTTTTATTTCTTCAATAAAGTTGTTTACATTTTCATGATTATATTTAATAATAATGATAATTAAATATCTAATAAGTATTATCAATTAAATAGCGGACAAAAAAATTATTATCAATTAAATAATTATGATTTAATAAATGACATAAATATTTAAATATTATTTTTAATATTTAAAATAATTTAAAAATTCAGGTTAATTAATGGGCAAAACAATATTTAAAATAATATTATGGGAAAATTAATCTGAGGGTTCTTAAAGTTTCCATCAGTTTTGAATGAGGGCATTGAGGTTTTTTTTTATTGGGTCCTTTAAGTTTCTACCGTTAGATCCATTAGTCGCTGTTGTTAAAAAATATTAAATTATCACTAACACTGTTAACATGATAACATCTCAGTGGATGGAGAGACTGTAGAAGAGCTTTCAACGCTGATACAACCGAGATGTGAACATTGTTAGTGCTAATTTAATAATCCCTCCGGTCCTAAATATAGGATAAAGTTTGTAGTGTAAATTGCACTATAAACTTTGTCCTATATTTAGGATCAGAAGTAATATTTTTTAACAGCAGGGACTAACGGAACTAACGGTAGAAACTTAAAGGACCCAATAAAAAGGAAAAAAATCTCAAGGTCCTAATTCAAAATTGATGGAAACTATAGGGACCTTCAGATTAATTTTTCCTAATATTATTTGAACTCCTTTAGTTGAGAAATAATAGATAAGATATATGCAGAAAATATTTGAAGAGAATTTTGGATAAAGATAAGATATATGCAGAAAATATTTGAAGAGAATTTTGGATAAAGGATCGGAGGGTAAATTGAAAAAATTTTTGTTAGAAGTTTCATTGGGATTTTCCAATAGCAACATTGAAAAGATCAAACTGTGTCGTCTTTCATTATCTTCCATCTCCTGCATTAACCTAATTAAGAATCACTACCAAATATGTGTGTCCGAGTGTGCGCCCCCACACACCTATAAAGTCTGTTACTTCATTTAACGTTGAGGTTGGTTCAGAATCAAAGAAAAAGATGGTGGGTGGGTTAGGAGTTTATGTTCCTGCAATGGCTATGATTGGATTACAGTTTTATTTTGCAGTTCTGGCCATCTTCACGCGTGCTGCTCTCTTGCATGGAATGAACACCACAGTCTTTATTGTGTACAGGCAAGCCATTGCTGCTTTGGCCATGGCTCCATTTGCTTTATCCTCCAACAGGTTCGTAATTAACTAAAACCCTTCAGCTTTTCACTGTGATTCTTTCTCAGTTTCTTATATATATATTTTTGATTTGATGTTGCTTGTAGGAGACATTCTTTGAAGACTTCACTGGGATTGAAGAGCTTGTCTTTGATGTTTGCCACCTCATTAATTGGGTAAAATTTCAGTTGAACACTTCCTAATATACTTCTGTTGATACTCTTTAAGTAAGATTGTGTGCCTGATAAAGACTTGATTTATAAAACATTTATATACAGAATATCAGTTATAAAGAGATACATAACTGTGAGCAGGGGGTGCCTGCTCTGCTTTTGGTGTTGTGCCCCTTGTTGCCCCTCAATTTTGGGGCACTTACCGAATTTTTTTTTTCTGATTTTTTTGAGTATTAGATTCTATATGAAATGAGTAATATTTTGATATTTTATGGGCACAAAACTAAAATGTTTTCAATTTTTTATTATTTTTTAAAGATTTAAGACTCTAAATGAAAAGGAGACTAAACAATTTTGGAGTTTTAAATTTTTGAAAAATCGTAAAAATTGAGGGGCAGCAGAGGGCACAGCACCGAAGGAGCAGCAGGCACCTCCTACTCCATAACTGTCATGAGTCCCATATTAGGAGGGCCAATTTGAAATAGAGGTTTTATAAGACCTTGGGTTCTCCAACCCTAACATTTAGTTTTTGGAAAGTGGTTCTCTCAAGGACTTATGTTTGTTACAATGATACTTTCATTGAGAGTCCACCAAATAGAGGGACCTTGGGTTCTCCAAACCCAAAAACTAATTTTTTGAGTGTGGTTCTGCTAAGGGCTTTTTATAAATCATTGGCCAATATGACTTTATAGTATTTCTTGATCTTGTAACAAGGGTTGATAGAACTTAGTGGAAGCATGACTTTGTTTTGCAGGGTAACATCAAATCAGAATGCCTATTTTGAAGGTTTACAATTGTCATCTTCTACTGTGACTACTGCCATGAGTAATCTCATACCTGTAGTAACCTTCATTCTTGCAGCAATTTTCAGGAAATTACACTTGTCCCTGTTATTTAAGCAACTTGGAAACATTTCATTCATAAACATAGGTTTAAAGTTTTTGTGCATCTGACACTCAAACATTGACTTTGGTGATTAACTATGATTACTTATTTTCTTTAATCTTAAATGGGTCAGATTGAAGAAAATAGATGTAGGAAGCTCGAGAAGTTTAGCCAAGATAGCAGGAACAGTATTATATGTTGGTGGAGCCATAACCATGGATTAGTTCAAAGGACAGAAACTGTTACACTCACAGTTCCTTGTTTCTAAACAAGCCTTTGGCTTACATGGTGACCAATGGCTGCTTGGTTGTGCATTTCTCCTGGCAAGCAGTATCTTTTGGTCATTTTGGATGATCTTGCAGGTATATTCAGGTTCTCCCCCACAAAGAAACTGAAACTAGATACTACCTCTTGGCTGTATTATAGAGTACCTTCTAGAAGTTGTTCCTGGTGCTGTTTTGTAAGGCATTTGCTAGTTTCTTAAGGTGTTCTGATCCTTTTTTTAATTATTAAATATTTTTATTTGCCCATATTTAATAAGGGTAGGGTAGTGAGAGAGAATAGAAATTCATATGATGTTAGAGTTTAGCATACTGTGGTTAAAAAAGGCATTTGAATTTTATGACAATTTTAATATTTTTACTCCATTTGATCATCACTATTGTAAGGCGCTCTTTAGAAGAATTATTTGATGCTTAATACTTGTCTTGTCCTAATATATAAGGTCCTATTTTTTTGAATGGGCTTGTTCCTTTTTTTAGGATCTCATTTGAATTAGTGTAAATAATAAATTCATTTTTACCCATTATACCCTCAATTAATTTTATACATTGCATTTTAAAACGTTAACTCATTCCCTTTTATTCTCTCACACTATCTTTCCCCCCACACATTCTCTTTTGTCATTTTCTTATTATTACCCTCTCTCTTACTCATTCATGAATAATGGTATTTTTGGATTAAAAAAATATATTCCCAATATATTTATTACTTTAAACTAATTTTAAATGTTTTCTAAAACTCCCCAATTTGGTTAAAAGGACCTTATGTCGAGTGATGGAGGGAGTATAAGTCACTTTGAGAGTCATTAATACTTATTTATCAATTTTGTTCATGTAATTAATACTTAAACATAGCTCTTCGTGTTTTTCTCTGTCATTCATAACCTCATTAATAAGGGTAAAGTTGAAGATTTTATTTATTTGAGATGAATTTAATGAATTAATTGTCATTCCTTAATCCGTGCCTTGTTCATATGAATTAGTTGAAAGTGCCTTATAATTAGTATTAGAGGGGGCAACTGTATTTATTGGTACATGTAAATTAATTAGAAGTAACTTATATTTGAGATTAGAGAGAATAACTTAAATATTTGATAGTCTTACTTTTGATCAATGGAAGTCTGAAAATTATATCTGAAGCAGATACCAGTATCTTCAAGCTGCCCAGACCATGTAGTTTCAACTTTCTGGATGTGTCTAAGGCAGTAATACAGTCAGCCTTATTCACACCTGTTGTTGAGAAAGATTCCCAGGCATGGATTCTAAATTCAGCCCTAGAATATTCAAGTTGTTTGTATGCAGTAAGTCCCAGGTTCCTCTAAATTTATTAACATTATCTCTTATGTTCAATTATTAGTAATTAACAAAATGGTAGATACTGCTTTTTCTTTCTTTAATAGGGAATTGGATTTGCTGTAAGTGTTTTCATTCAGAGCTGGACTATATCAAAAAGAGGGCCTTTGTACTGTGTAATGTTCAACCCTTTATGCACAGTGATCACAGCCCTGGTTTCAACTACTTTCCTACATGGAGAGTTATATGTTGGAAGGTAATTATTAATGCACTTTTTTTATTTTCTAGGAAAGTTTCATTTACAATAATTAATAATTAAGGGGCCCTTATTTATTGTTCATTATTGATCAGCTTGATAGGAGGTGTTGCAGTGATAAGTGGTTTGTACATAGTGCTATGGGGTAAGACCAAAGAGGTTGAAAATGTCAAACAAGAGGCACAATTGAACAGTCAGAGTGATCGGATAAGTTGCAAAACAGATTTGGAAGAAGCACTTCTATCATAACGTGTATCAGACAGCAAGATCACTCCTTGATCCCCTCACAATTTTGGTTATACTTTGATTTGGTCATTGGCCGAAAGGAAAAAGGTGAACTAGTGGCATATATTTCTTGAAACTATCAATGTCAATATTGTCAATGAAAAGAAACTCAAATAAGTTCAATTCAATTGAATGAGTCTAGACAATAGCTATTAGGATATTCTCATAAATAATTTAGGTACACTGAAAGTCTGTAGATATATATCCTAAAACCACATCTTCATGCAATGATATACATGTCAAATTCAATATGAATTCATTTAATTAATTAACTGAATGATTAGATGAAAAGCTTATAACAAAAATTTGAATTAAATTACTATCATAGTCTTAACCCTTAATTGCATTCGTGTTTTAGTTGAAATGATTCTTATTTTTAATTTTTACAAATTTAAATGATGCTGGGAAAATAAAATATTTTAACTCATTAAAAGATGGAGAAATAGAAACTAATATATATAACTTAATGGCAAAGAAACTCTCTTATAAATGGGAGGTTGTGGGTTTGATCCTGTTTATAACCTCAATTGTTAGTGCCTATCTCTTTGATTCAAAATAAATAAATAAAGCTACCATAAGCACACAAATCTAAGCTGCAATTCCTCTTCTTGAAAGCCATACAGCTTTGGAGAAATGAAGAATAAATGTCGGAGCCATGATAAATGCAATGTGGGCGATAGTGTGCTTTACTAGTATACTCACTCATAAGGAAGCAAGTCGTGCTACAACGGTCATTTCAAGAGCTTCATTGTTTAAACCGGACCACTTGAAGGACAAAAGACAACTTAAATGCTTATCAAATCAAGTGTAAGATATTAAATCAAGTGCTCTATTTAAAAACTTAAAAAGTGCTTTGCAGAAAACTAACAATGCCGATACAAATCAAGTGTAAGATATCAAGCTCTACAGAGCTATCAAATTAAGAAGAAGATCAACACTGCACACCAAAGTAACACTGGGAAATTTAATACAAGGTTGAGCAATTTACAGCAAGCATAACATATTACATATTATTACTGAAACATAGAAACTCACTTGATCCATCTAAATGCTAATTACGTTTTATTCTGATTTTTCTCAACCAAATAATATCACTTCCAATTGTCCCTCCTGTCATTTCTGAAAGCGCAGCAGCCAATGGAGTACACAATAATCAGGATGATGAGGAATATTATGTTAACCACAGCCGTCTTCCTCCACTTAGTCTTTATGTCTTGCACTATCCCAGCCTTGCATGCACTACAGTCGTAGCACAGCACATTCGGATCATTGCTCCAAGCATGACAATCAGGGTTCGTATAATTCGAATTCGCCATTTTGTTCCATACCGTTGGGCTCTGGTATTCAAAGTTGCAGTCGTTTGATGGCTTACAACACCCAGACTAAACATTACAAGAACCAAACATGTCAACATCAGAAAGTGTCCGTAGTTTAGCAGGAAAACATGTCAAGTTCATCTTCCAGGCTTTGCCCTGAGATCAAATATATCAAATTCTGGCACCAATAAATTGGTTTACTATCAGAACTAAGTGCTAGTTTCATTCTATGTTCAAGTTTCAGAGCAAAATGACCATAGAAGTCCAGTTATATCAGTTGAACATTACGTGTACTACCATAACAACCAGAACTTGTATCTCATACCAAGTAATTTATGCATAAATAAGAAAGAAACCTATTTAATAAGAAATTACAATAAGCTACGCTCAGCTTATGTGAATCTTACTGTTACTTCATTTGCAGTTTCAAATAGCTTATGCAACATCTGTTCAAATTAACATTAGAGGGCAAGCCGGGATCCATCTCAGTTCCAAAACTGCGATTCCAACTCCAAGGCATTTCTTAGGAAGTACTAAGGGATTATCAGTCTCATAATCAAGCTAATGCCTGCTTTTTAATGTTATTGAGGTATGCAAGCAATAACCAAACACAACAGCTTCCATATACTTATCGCTGAACGTTACTTTAAAACCCTGATCAATTGCTATAACTAAGGATACCAACTCAAAACAGCAATTGTTACAAACTGAAGACAACATCTAAACTTATGGATGATCTCTTTTGTTGTCCAATGCATCACATTTATCAGGAAAAAAATTCACAAGAATCAAATCGTTTTGCCTTTGTAATACACGTTTAGAAATCCAACCAAAAAGACATGGGAATTACGTGATAACATAAAAACAGGGGAAATCGAAGAAAAGTCAAATAACTTTTGACTAGAAGGATCTAAATTTGAATACCGCTACTTTATATCTTGCATGGAACTGGAACTAGTACTTCGGTGCATACAAACTTATTAAGTCACTATGCCAAATAAAATTTTCAAATATGGACTTTTCACCAATTTTCGTAAAAAGAGTGTTTTACTTTTCAGACTAAAGCCGGACCAATTTAAAAAGACCATCTTCTTTGAAAAAAGGACCTTGAATACCTAGAAAAATATATAAATTGTAAATTACATATAACTATTCTCGGGCTGAGCATAGTGAAATTAAAAAAGAATTGTGAGGGGAAAAAACTAAGCCCCTCCTCCCGGGGTATCTGAGGGTGTCTCTGCTGCCTGGAATTTTTTATTTTTTATGACCCATGTTCGTCTTTTGAGAAATTCGAACCACCACAAGAAATTTAAAAAAAAAAAAATTGAAGAACAAAAAACACCTGTCCTATTCAAACTAGAATTCAGACAAACAGAGATATTCAATTCAAATTCAAATAGCTAAAGACCTATAACTCTATAAGTAGAGCTTGCTCCAACCATGACTGGAAATGTAAATAACGCCAATAAGTCAAGTGAATTTTGGCTCAGATCTACACAGAACACTTGCAATCACCCAAATGGAAGCAAAAATCTAACACAAACACGTGAGCACAGATCAAAACCCAGAGAAGCAGTTGATATTGAAGGGCAAAATTAAATCCCACAATACCTGAAGCGATGTTAATTTCTCTGTATGGAACTTGTTAACGTCGTCTTTAGCATACAGCTTCTGATAGTCGGCGCAGTATGGCCCGCCCTGAAGACAGCTCTTCATCGTCTTCCAGTAACTTGTGTCGTTGAACCTCTTCTGCAACCAGTGAGAGTAATCACCGAGCCTATACTCCTTATACCCTTTGCCGGATAACACTTCGCCGGCGCCTTTGTTGGTAACAAAGAAGGTGAAGATCGTGAAGGCGAAGACAACGACGATGAGCAAGAACATGACGACAAGGTAAATCCAGAGAAGCCAGGTGACGCGGCAGCAAGCGCCGACGAGGCCAGCGAGGGAAACCACGAGAAGGAACACGCCCAAAACAATGAAAATCTTATCGAGCCATTTTTCACACTCGGTGGTGCCATGTTTGCTGAGCCAAATACCGGTCCAAAGAATGGGGATGGAGAAGAGGAAGGTCAAGAAATTGAGGATCCCAATCAGAGTGTTGCTCAAGTGAAACATGTTGTTGTGTTGTGAGGATTTGCAGAGAGAAAGAAGGCAAATTCAAATTAAAGAACAAATGGGGGAAGGAAGGGGAAAGCTGAAAGTAGTGAGAGAGCGCGTGGGTCACGGGGAATAGAAATATAGAATACTGATGCCAGCCATTTTAACGTATTATATAGTGATGGGCATTCCCACTGTGTGTCAGTTACATGTGCTTGAATGGGATCAGTTGCGATATTTTTTTGAACAATTCGGGTCACTATTGTTTAGTGATAGACATTATGATTGTATCCATGTTCATCGATCATGACGTTGATATTTAGGATTTGCTCATGTTAAATTGTCTTGATTCTTTTTACATGATCCCAATAAAAATTATTTAAATATTCTGTCCTCTTCTATTTATAAATAATTTTTTTTGATTGTGTAAAATAAATTGATAGTTAAAAGTAATAAGTGTGTCAAAAATGCTATAATTTTTTTCATATATACCCTTATTTAAGAAAAGAGTATAGGAGAGAAAATAGATAAAAAGTATGAGAAATAATGAGTATTTAATAAGGGTAAAATAGGAAAAAGAAACTTATAGTTTCAGACAAAAAGTTAAAGGACCAACCCTATGAGAGAGAAAGTTGTTTATAAATAGGACTGGAGGGATTATTTAATAATTTTTTTTACTTTTACCTCTCATTAATTATATATATTATATTAATTAAAAGATTCCCGTACTTATACTTATATTTCTTTAAACCACGTAATTCGGTTATTGAGCTCTTATAAATAGGATCGGAAGGAATATTTATTTTATTTCTCTTTCTTACTTGTCTCTTGTAAATAAAGGCATACTTGTAGAAAGAAGTGTTCATTTCATATATACTTATTATTTTTAACTAATTTTAGCCGTTTTCTTAAACTGTATAATTCGGTTATCGAGTTCTTATAAATAAAACCAAACGGAGTACCTACTATATACTCCCACCAATCCTTTTTATAAGGAACAACTATCAAAAATCACAACCAATATAGAGTTAGTCTAGTGGTGTAAGGCCATACTAGACCCCTCTAGGTCTCGAATTCAAGTCCAAGATAAGACACTTGTATTGTGAGAAGCAGCCACGAACCCTGAATTGGATACCAAATGATAATATAAAAAAAAATTAAAATCACACACCCTATTCAAAATGTTAGTTAAAAGTAATACTCCCTCTAATCCTATTTATAAGAACCCGATAGCCAAATCACACAAATTAAGAAGCAATTAAAATTAGTTAAAAATAATGAGCATATCTTGAAATGAACTTTTTTCCAAGCAGCATGCCCTCATTTATAAGGGGATAAGTAAGAGAGAGAAATAAAGTAAACATAAATATCATCAACCCTTTAATTAATGCAATATATATAATTAATGACAGGCATAAATGGAAAAAAAAACTCATTAAATGTTGGGACAACTCTTATCGGACTCTTGTAAAAAGGATAAAGACAACTCAAATTTTGTATTCTTATAAAAAGGACCGGAGGGAGTAAATATGTAACTTTTCTACCTTTATTTCTAATTATATTCTTATTTAGAAAAAGTGTGTAAGAGAGATAATTGGTGGAAATTTATTGTAGAGAGATAATAAGTAATATATATTTAATGAGGATAAAAATAAAAAAATTATTTTAAATTTTCAGACAAAGTGATTTGTTCCTTATATTAAGACTAATCATATGAGAGAAAATGTTCTTTATAAAAATAACGCCATGGAGCGCGCGCGCATGCATATATATATATATAGACACACACTTGCTCAAAACTGGAATGGAAATGCGTTTATTCACAAAAGTATTCTTCTTTTTATTATCTAATTAAGGGTTTTGTGTTCCGAAATTTAGAAGGTAAAAGATTTTTATTTTTATTAATAAATATTATGGGGTGAAACTGCTTGCCATCTCAACTAAAAACTTATTAGTTTTCATAAGAGTATTCTAACTTATCATAATTACAAAGGTGGTAGAAATGGTATATTAAATGAATTTTGTTTGAGCTCTAAGTAGTTTTCGATATTCTCTCTCTTGAAAAGCGTGCATATTTTATTTTCTTCTCTGGTATGGATGACCATCATCACCGGAAACTACCGTCGGATCGGCCGTAAGACATTCCAACTAATGGCAGTAAAAAACAAAATAAAAGTGATTCTTCACAGGAAATCTCAGACACTCTTATGTCCGATAAAGCACCTCAGCTGAACATATCTGGGGAAAATGACTCCATGGAACATGATGACCCTACAGTCCAATTGCAAAATCAGACTGCACCACCTCTGTTATCCTATAAAGATTCCCTCATTGGGTTTAATGGGATAGCTAATGGAGGGAATAATATGGAGGATGAAGAGATACTATCATATATGTTGGATATGATTAGTTTTGATGATGTCAAATATAGATATTAATTATTGAGAGTAAAAAGTTTACATAATGTATTTATCTCCTACGTTGACTAACTACTGTGTTTAATGTGAAATATCTTGTAGATTAGTCAAGCAAAAAGAGAAGATATCAAGTTGGGTTGAAAAGATTCATGTGATTTAATACTGTGGATTATTCGAATAGTCAAATTGTTATTCGAATAGTATGCTTAACAAATGTTTCTAAAAATAATTTAAGTGAAAAAGTATTCAAATAGTCAAGGCACTATCCGAATAGTCATTGTGATTTCGAACTCAGTTTCTATTAGCTATTATTCTGATAAGCCTCAGATTATTCGAATAGTCAAATAATTATCATGATAATGCATACGCTATTCGAATAATGATACACTGATAAATAGTTGTATTATTCGAATAGTCCTTGACTATTCGAATAGTATGAACTAATATGACAGTTGAAAGTTTTTCTGAACTAAAAGTATTCGAATAGCTTGCACGTTATTCGATTAGTGCTTATATTTCCCAAAGTGAGTTCCAAATGCATTATCCGGATAATAGTATAACTATTCGAATAGTATAATTATTATCAGAATATTACTTTATTCGTTCAAAGGTTTTTTCACATCTTATTATTCGAATAGTATATCCACTATTCGAATACAAGATGTGCTATTCGAATAACGCAGCAAACTCTGTTTCTTTCAGCATGGGCGACATTCGGTATTTTAGTCATATCTCCCAAACCACAACTCGGATTGAGGTGAAACCAGTGGCATATGAAACGAGACTCCCAACACGAACTATTGACACCAAGATCAAATTCAAAGGAGTTCAAATAAGAGAGATATAAGCTTCAAAAGTTGATACATGAATCAGCGTCATATTCCTCGACAACTTTGGTATTTTGGACATAACTCTCAAAATACATATCGGATTGAGACGAAACCAGTGCCATATGAAAGAAGACTCAAAGAGCTTTCCATGGATAGGTCATTTGACATATTTGAGGTTATATTCTAATAGCTATGCCATCTGGAAGTTGCTGCTCGTGATTTCAGAGATTGTCTAAGAACAGTAGATACTCTTTGGATCATAACTTTCTGTACACAACGAGTTTGGAGCTGATTCTTGTTGCGTTGGAATGTAAATGATGAGGGCTTTCCAATGATATATAATTTGCCATGTTTCGAGTCAAAATCAAGAATTCACTTGAAGGCACCACTCGAGTAACTAGTTGATATCAAAAGGCTTTACTCGAGTGAGCACTCGAGTAATCAGATAGAAAACTTCCAGTTGCTCTCGGCCTTGAAATCTTGCAACATTACTGGAGTAGAGCATCGAGTGATCAAAAGTTTATTGGAAGGTTTACTCGAGTTGGTACCCGAGTAACCTATGAAGTTATGAGTGCATTACTCGAGTAAGTACCCGAGTAAACATGCATTTCCAAATGTTTGAAATTTAGTTTATTCCATGCACTACCCGAGTATGCAGAGTTATTTAGAAGAGAACTTCAAGTTACTACCTGAGTATGCAGAGTTATTTAGAAGAGAACTTCAAGTTACCACCCGAGTAATGCTTCCCAGAAAAACAGAACAACGTCCCGAAGATTCTGAAAATCAATGGAATGATCATATAACTCATTCTTTTTGCTTCTAATCACTCTAACACTTCATTGTATTAGTGTTTAATGTATTTCTCCAGAAATACAATGAAGATATGATTTGAAGAGTCAAAAGGTGAATTTACGAAAGCGGAACGTCAACGTTCTAACGGCTAGTTTTTCAAATGTGAAGAACGACCAAACGAAGCAATAGGACTCAACGGATAGGTTGAAATACTCACAACGGTCATATCCTACTCAACTATAAATACAAGAGATTCAAGCAGACAACAAAAACATATAACATGATAAGATTATGAATCATCCACTTCTACCTGAATACTCTCTGTTCTTATCTATTTTCCACATCATGTATATTTGAGAGAGTTTTTGTAGTGTACTTCAATATTCATCATATCTACTCTATGACAGAGTTTGTAAACACTTTCAATTGTATTTCTGAATTGATGTCAAGGTAGAGGGACCTTGAGTAGGTTGATTTCCTTACGAGCAAGTGTAGAGAGAATTGCCGGTAAGACTTTCTGCTCGTAAGACTTATAAAGTGCAAGCAGTAGAGAACGTTGCTGCTCGTAAGACTTACAGAGGTGTAAGCAGGAGAGAACGTTGCTGCTCGTAAGACTTGCACGGGTAACCAGGAAGGAAAGATCTTCGGGATTGCTCTGCTCGTAAGACTTGCTGTAAGGGGGAGTATCTTAGTAAGAACTTTGTAAAGGCTTTTCTTGTGCCTACATTAAACAAGAAAATAGTGGATTTGAAAATCTCAGGAGGAGCCTGGGGACTGGACGTAGGCCATCACAGATTGGACCGAACCAGGATAAATCACAGTTTGCATACTCTCTTCCTTAAACTCTTATATTTCCAGCATATATTAACTATTGATTTATGATTCATTATTTTCATATTTATTGCTTCCTCTAAGATGCAAAAAGATTTTCAAAGTTCTTAAGATTTTTATCTTACACCTAATTCACCCCCCTCTTGGGTGTCAGCCGGTTCTAATAATAAAGAATGGGAAATGCCAGAACTCACCGAGGAAATTCGCATGCTCATGCAGAACCACCCTGTAGTGCCAGTTATAGCAGAAGAGTACAATGAGTGGTGCAAACCTTGGAATACCTCCTTGATTATCACTGTATTAGGTAAGCGCTACAATGTGTATACCCTGAAAAACCACCTCAGTCAGATATGGAACACCCCGGATTTTGATTTGGTGGATTTACCTAACAACTACTTCATTGTTCAATTTCTCCAAAAAGAAGGGTGGGCACACCAATATCAGAAAGTGCTCTATGGAGGCCCTTGGGTTGTGCAACAACACACTATCTTGGTTCAAAGATGGTCCCCAAGCTTTGACCCCTTTAACAATCCATTGGGACGAATTATTACATGGGTCAGAATTCCAAATATACCTATGCAATGCTACAACCCAGAATTCATTACAAGATTGGGCAATAGGATTGGAAGGACAATTAAAATTGATATGCTTACCCCTTCATATAACCATTCCGCAGCTACAAAAATAGAGAGGGGTAAGTATGCTCGCGTGTGCGTCGAACTCGATCTACAAAAGAGACTAGTGTCTCGTGTCATTATGGCGCATTCTGCCTACCATGTAGAATATGAAGGTCTGGGGCTAATTTACTTTGCATGTGGACGTTACGGTCATCAGAAGGACGATTGTCAATGGACCTATGTTGAAGCCAACAAAGAAAAGGTGAAGCAAGCTCAGGCCGTTCCTTTGGTAATAACGGCGCCATCATCGGAGCCTAAATTGACCAAACCCGATGAAAGTTTTGGGCTATGGATGCTGGTCGGTAATCAAGGCCGTGCTCAATCATCACGGAAACACAGCACGGTGGGTGCACAAGCGCAATAGGGGTCACGATCATCGGTCGTTGCTCTAGGGCAAACACGAGTTCAGCCAGTTCAGATCGGTGCAGGGATCTCGAGGTTCGCTCTGTTGGCCGAGCTTGACGGAACTGAGACAACGATAGGCTGTCTGGACAGCACGATTTCCAACTCTGATAATGGAGTGGGCGCGTCACAGGTGCACCGGATTAGGGGCGAGGGAAAAGAAAGGATCTGGGTGCCTGGTGATGTGCGTAAATCAGGGAAGAATAAAATTCAATTAAATGTTCTTGGGCATGATAGTCCCAAACCGTCTGGGCCTCTTGTAGGTGGTAAAGCCCAATATGTGAAAAAGCAAGCGGAGGGCGGTAGAACAAGGAGAGATAAGGCAGCTAAATCAGATGGGCCTTCTAGACATTTAATAGGCCGAAGGGAACATATAGTGGTTGGTGGCAATATAGGTCAAATGGCCTCTTCTCAAATTACCCATTCTACGTAGTTTTTGCCCTAGACCTCACATGACCAACAACAAAATGTGTTATTGTTAGAAGGGCCAAAATGTGTATATCATGAATGAGCCGAAATCTGATGCATTTTTGAAAGAAAAGTGTGAGCAGAGTGAACATATAGACTGTGGCACTTCTTTCCTGCCATCAAATTCCATGGCATTAGATGATGATATCGGTGATGATTTTATGATAGCTGAGGCCCATGAGGTTGTCACTCATGACACTGTTAATCCAACCTTTTGTGATGGGACGAGTTAGGATGTCAAGTAAGTTTTCTTACTTTCTCTTAATTATTTTTGTTAATATGATTATTGCATCCTGGAATTGTAGAGGGGCTGGGAGTAAACATTTTCCCACCACCATTAAAACGCTGGTAAAGGATAATACAATTGATATTTTATGTCTTCTTGAAACACAGATAAGTGGTGATAGGGCTGATAGGGTCACTAAAAAACTTGGCTTTAGTAATTGGATTAGACTCGAAGCCTCTGGTTTTGCGGGAGGCATTTAGATTTTGTGGAATGATACTAATTCCCAAGTAGACTACATCCTTTCAACCACCCAACTTATTTACTGTAGAATCACTGATAAGGATAATAACCACTATTCCCTTATTACTGTGGTCTTTGGGGAACCGGTGGTTCATAGAAGAGAAAGTTTATGGCACTCTCTACAGGCTATTACCGGTAGTGTTGTGGAGTCATGGCTGATTCTTAGGGATTTTAATACCTTTATGGAGCCAGCTGATAAGATGGGAGGTTGTTGTCCCTCAATTCGGCCTATGAAATAATTTATGGATTGTATCAGGGCTTCGGATTTACTGGAAATTCCTTTTGTTAGGGAACGCTTCATATGGGAAAAGGATGGAGTCAAGGAGCGTTTGGACTGGGTTTTTGGGAACTTGGCTTGGGAGTTGGGGCATCCTAATTATAAAGTTTTTCATAAACTCAAGTACAAATCTGATCATAGGCTTCTCATTATCTCTAATATGACCAACACTGGCCGTAGCAGACAGAGGTGTCAATTTAAATATAATACGGCATGGGCTTTAGAAGATAGTTTTTCAAATGTCGTGCGTCAAGCTTGGGATAATGATGGTTGGCTTGAAGGAAAGCGACGGTTTGACACTGAAGCTGCTAAATGGCATTCAACTGTTCTTGGCAATATTCCAAAAAAGAAAATGCACCTCCTTAAGAGATTAGAAGGTATAGATAGAGCCAGGCAAAATAACATAGCTACTGGCTTACACAAACTGGAGCAAAAACTTTGGAGAGATTATAGTAAGTTAATGGTACATGAGGAGCTGATCTGGTACCAGAAAGCCAGATGTCGATGGCTTGCCTGGGGGAATAAGAATACCAAATTTTTTCATGCCTCCGCTATGATCCAGAGGAAAAAAAATAAAGAATATAAACTCTTCAGGATGCCAACGGCAACTGGATTTTGGATCCTAGGGCATTGTGTGAAATGGCAGGGGACTTTTTTAAAGACCTGTACACTAGTGATGCTAATGTTCAGGACTCTTCTAATTGGTTTGCAGAGTTCCCACCGCTCAAGCTTCAGGATTTTGAGGTTATCCACAGGGAGGTGTCAGATATTGAAATAAAAAATGCGGCTTTTATGATGGGGGCTCTCAAGGCCCCAAGCTCGGATGGCTTACAAGCTCATTTCTTCCAGTCTTAATGGGATATTGTAGGAAATAGAGTCTGTACCCTCATCCGTGATATTTGGCAACATCCAGAAAAGGTTAGGGACATCAATCACACTCACCTTATCCTCATCCCCAAAATTGATCACCCTGTGAGTTTGAAAGATTTCCGCCCTATATCTCTCTGTAATGTCATCTTCAAGATTATTACTAAAACCATTGCTGAGAGATTGAAAGGTGTGATGTCTTACCTGATCTACCCACAACAGTGTAGCTTCATTACTGGGAGACAAAGTAGTGATAATATCATCATTGCCCAGGAAGTTATTCATACCATGCGTAGCAAGCGAAGGAAAACAGGTTACATTGCTGTTAAAGTTGACATGGGAAAAGCTTTTGATCGATTAGACTAGGGATTTATTCGCTCCACTCTTGTTAAGGTTGGAATACAAGATTCGATGGTTAGTCTTATCATGGCATGTACTTCATTGGCCTCTGTGGAGGTTAGATGGAACGGGGTCGAATCCTCTAAGTTCTATCCTACTCGTGGAGTTCGGTAGGGTGATCCTCTCAGTCCTTACCTTTTCATTCTCTGTATGGAGAGACTTGGACAACTGATTAGTAATAAAGTTAATCAAGGTCGGTGGAAAGGTCTAAGATTTAATCGTCATACTCCAAAAATTTCCCACCTCTTTTTCACCAATGATCTCCTTTTGTTTGGGGAAGCTTCCATTGCACAGATTGAGCTAATGACAAATATCATGAATACCTTTTGTCAAGTCTCGGGACATAAGATCAATTTGGCTAAGTCTAAGGCGTTTTTCTCTACAAACGTTAACTTTAATTGAGCCTTAGACTTGAGCCAAAGGTTAGGTATTGGTATCACTGGAGACCTGGGGAAATATTTGGGTATGCCTCTGTTACATAACAGAGTAACCAAGATCACATTCTATCATCTTCTTCACAAGGCCCAAAACCGTTTGGAAAATTGGAAAGGGAAGTTTCTCACTATGGCAGGGAGAACGGTATTGATCAAAGCAGTTCTCTCAGCCTTGCCTAGCTACCACATGCAAACCATGCTAATCCCAAAAGGAATTCTCAAAGATATAGAAAAGATGAGCCGCAGTTTCCTTTGGAACCAAGGCCAATAAGGTAGGAAGATGCATCTTATTGCATGGGATCAGATTAAACGCGATAAAGACTATAGTGGCTTAGGCATAAGGGATTTACGGAGCCAAAATATTGCTTGCATCATGAAGCTTTGCTGGGGTCTGCTCACTAAACCCGACGCTCTCTGGGTGCGTTGCCTTAGAGGTAAGTATGGATGCGGAGACGATGACTACCCTATTGTTTATCGCAAGACTAACTCCTCGTATGTCTAGCGTAGCATTACTGCTGTTTGGGGAAAATTTTACGAGGGGGTAGGAAGAAGCTTAAAAAGTGGAAGCACATGTAACGTGTGGTGGGATCTCTAGACTCCGATCGACGAGCCTCTAATCCATTTTGAGTCCTGAGGTATTCACCGTTTGGATCCGTGTGCAAAAGTGCTTGACTTTGTTCTGGATGATGGGGGATGGAATGTTCAGAAGTGGGATGATTTCCTCCCACAACAGGTGGTTAACATAATTAGAAAAATTAAACCACCGACCGATGGGGGTGAAGATATTTTCAGCTGGCGGAACGCTTCTGACAAAAATTTTAGTGTCCAAGCTGCTTGCAAATTTGTGTTTGCCCAGCGAGAATGCCATGGCCCGATTCTGTGGAAAAAAGTTTGGAAGGTACTAGTTCCAAAGAAAATTAAGATGTTTTTATGGCAAGTTCTTCATGAGAGACTGCCCATAAACTCACTCAGAACTATGCGAGGTTTAACTATTAGTGATGAGTGTCCATTTCAATGTCAGCGAGCTGAGAGTATCATACACATCCTTCGTGATTGTGAGAGTGCATGTGAGGTGTGGTTATATTTTATTCATCCTAACTCTCGCCTTAGATTTTTTCAGACTGATTTGCAGGTATGGCTTAAGGAGAACATGTCCAAGAATATGATTATGGGCCGCTCTCACAGATGGCTATGGCCCAAGATCTTCTGTCTCATTTGCTGGTCATTGTGGAAGAACAGATGCCGAGGAATTATGGAAGGAGTTCAAACTCATCCCAATGAAATCATCCATATTGTTATGTACCTGATGACGGAATCCACCTCATACGACATCTTCAACCACTAGATTTTCCAATTCTGTGGAGAGGAGGGTATGGCTTGGCGCCCGCCACCAAGAGGAGCTGTTCGTTTAGACACAGATGGTTCTGTCAATCTCCAGGGCTTCGCAGCTTGTGGGGGACTGATACGAGATGAACGTGGACACTGGCTTCTAGGATTTCAACGGAAGCTGGGGTTTGTTCCATCCACTACAGCGGAGCTATTCGCACTTTTAACTGGCCTTTAGATTTGTAAGCAACACAATTTTTGCAGGATTGTAGCCTATACGGATTCTCTTGAAGTGTACAATCTTGTCATGAGAGATGGCAATATACATCACCCGTTGAAGGTTGAGATCAATGCTGTCAGAGATCTGTTATACTCAGACTGGGACATTATGCTCCACTATGTGTCGAGAGATTGTTTCTGCTGTGCTGACCTTTTAGCAAAGGATGCTCAACTTTTTCATGTGGACTCAGTGATCTTACAAGAGCCACCCCCTCAATGTTTTGGTTACTTGGCCCAGGATCGCCAATCTGTGGGCTTATGATAACTTTTGAATTGTACTTGTAATTTCCAAGTTTTACTTGGCCGCTTTATATTTTTAAAAAAATGAATTTTGTTTGCAATTAACATGTTTTGTGCTACAAACTATACGGCTACTAGCATTTTCAATCCCTAATATAAGATTCAATTCCTAATATAAAATTTAGTTGGAGATGAAATTTAGTCATAAATATAATACTTCAATCCATTTTGTTTCCTATATTTATTATTTTTTTCTAAATTAACTTATCTAACTTATAAATTAATATAATATAATGTTATATAAGATATATCACGGAGATCATATCACATTTGTTTAAGTTAATCAATTTAATCATTTCCTTTTATTAAAGACATGAGAAAATATTTAAAAAGAAAAAAAGAAATAGGTACTACTAAATGCTTCTCCATTGCATGTTCCAGCCAGTAACAATCTTCCAACTCAAATGGAAAATAGTCCTCCTAGACAATCAGCATAATGGGCAAGCCTTTTTTTCTTCTCGTGTTCCCATTCAGACTAGAATGAGTTGCTGCTTATATTTATTTCTTGCTGAAAGGAATTTTAAATGAATTTTATTAATAAATATTCGCACGTAAGAAACAATCATAAGGAGCCACCATATGACTAATTATGTTTTACACCAATGCCACTTAAGATTAAATTGTTTTTGAGATGCAATATTTTAATTGGATAGAGCATAAATGAGAAAGTAGTCTTTAAACCTTTTTTCATTACGGAAAAAAACATAAAAATATCTCCAAATCTACAAATTTTAATTTAGGATCGCGAAATAGTTTAGTCACTGTGAATTTTTAGGATCTAGTGTGGGATTAAATTTTACAGTGAAATCATCTAAATGTTCTTAATTTAAAATCTGAAAAAAAAAAAAATAGCAGCAACAATTTAACAATAACTCATCAAATGACAACAATTAAGACATGGCAAATAATTTTACAAAAATTTCTTCTTAAATACTACCATTTATGACAACAATATATTAACAAATAACAACTTTAATAACTTTTAGAATGACAACAAGCAAGGCTGACAACTAATTTTACTATGGGATTAAGGTAAGTTTCACTCCACATCATATATTGTTGTCAAATTTGCTATATTTCTATTGTTGTTAGGGATAATTTGGTGATTTCACCTTATGGCTTTAGTCCTAATGAAAAAAAAAATATTGCTCTCACATTGTCCTTGTCGGCAATCCTACGAAATTTGAAGTTACTCTTTTTAAAAGTGGCGAGAAAAACAAAAAGTGGGAATAACCACATTATAGGTCACAGTGGTCACACGAATAGCGATTGATGAGAAAGGCACCTTGCTTTAGGGATGAATAACTCAGCATTAGCATACTTAACAGTTATTGTACCAATTGGCCGGACAATTGTGAGAAGCGTTAAAAGGCTAGCATTTTCGTTTTGTATTTATTTCGAGAGAATGATTAGTGTGAAAATTGTTATAACTCGCCCTTAAACTAACAAACATTAACACTGATGGTGACTTTAATTTATGTTGGTTTTAGATTAAAGAATATTTCTGCCATTAAAGTACTCGTAAAGGAGTAATTATTGCCTCAAAGTTTGATACTCCCTCGAGTACTTTTTATAAAAAACATTTTTTCTTACAGGGTAATGCTTAATATAAGAAATAAATCCATTTTATCTTATATTTTAAATTGATTGTTTTATTTTACCCTTATTAAATATAGGAAAAAAAGACAAAAAAATACAATCAAAATTGATAAAAGATAAATAAATATGTTGAATTTCAATAATTCCAAAAGGACTGATTTAAAATTTTGAAATGTTGTGATTTGAGAAATTACCTAACTACCCCTAATTTTTTTAATAAAAAACCCCCAACCCCATTGCCCATCACTAGAGCTCCATCAGCTTAATATTTTTTTTTTTTGAATTTCTCAAGCAAAATTTGTCAATATAGATATGTGAATTGTTAATAACGATATTAAAGTTGTATACATCAGCCTAATGTATGTATGTATGTATGTATGTATGTATGTATGTATGTATGTATGTATGTATGTATTATTTCTCAGGCAAAAGTCATAATATTGATACTTGAGTTACTAATAGTAATACTAAAGTTGTAAACGGGATATTTGTTAAATATTTCTTAATAACTTTCACCAAGCTCCAGTGGCTAAAATTTTTTTAATTTCTCAATCTAAAGTTGTTAATATAAATACTTGAATTGTTAATAGCGATACTACAGTTATAAACAACTTTAATATCGCTATTAACAATTTAAGTATCCATATTAACAACTATTTCCTGAGAAATTCAAAAAAAAATATATTAAGCCGTCATTTACAACTTTAATAATTCAAGTATCTATATTGACAACTTTTACTTAGGAAATTTAAAATATATATATATATATATATATTAGATTGCCAGAGTTCCGGTCACCAGTCGCTGCCACCGGAGCTCTGGTGATGGCCACCGCCACCAAAGCTTCAGCGGCCAGGGGCAGGCAAGGGGGTTGGGGATTTTTTATTTAAAAAAAGCTAAGGGTAATTAAGTAATTTCTCAAATTTTATAACATTTCAAAATTCTAAAGCACTCGCTTTGGAATTATTAAAATTCAACTTACTTATATATCTTTTATCAATTTTGATGGTATTTTTCTATCTTTAATATACGTCACTAATTATTTCTACAATAAATTTCCACATATTATCTCTCAAACACGTTTTTTCTAAGTAAGGGTATACTTAAAAAGAAATGTACAAAAGTTATACATTTATTATTTTTAACTAACATTTTGAACAGTGTGATTTAGTAATTGTTCCTAATAAAAAGGACATGAGAGAGTAATATAAAGAAATTGACACTCCTTTTTTTTCTTTTGTAAAAATATACTCCTTCCGGTCTTATTTATAATAGCTCAATAATTTAATTACGCAATTTAAAAGAGTGGTCAGAATTAGTTAAAAACAATAAACGTGTCTAAAATAAACTTTCTTTTTCTAAGCATACCCTTATTTATAAAAAGGAAGTAAGACAGAAAAATAAAACAAATATAGATATCAACAACTTTTTAATTAATGCAATATTTATAATCAATGAGGTAAAAATGAAAAAAAAAACTCATTAAATGTTCAGATAATTCTTGTTAGGCTCTTATAAAAAGGATCAAGGTAATTCAAATTTTGAACTCTTATAAAAAATATTGGAGGAAGTATTATGTCATGTTTAGGGGCATTGTCATAGGTTATATTTATCTGTAGACATTTTCACAAATTATAACCAGCAGGCAAAAAAGCATTTTTTTTTGGGGAAAATGTCAGCTAGGTCCCAAGTTACAGAAAAAATGCCAAAAAAACTCCCTTTGAAAAGTCAATGGTCAGAAAAGTCCCTAGGAACTTTTTTGACATGAATTCCCAATGGCCAATTACAAAAATAACCCTCACTGAAATAACAAAAGAAAACGCACAGAGGAGGAGGACGGATGCACATTTTTGTGATCAAGCCATTAAAGAGAAGGAGAAAAATGCACGGACGAAGGGCGTAGGAGGTGCAACATTGAAGGGATACAAAGTGGCGTTAATGTGCTTGGGAATCTCGTCTTCTTCATCGTCTATGTACGAGTAGCAAGGTACAGAACCGAACTGGAATTTTTTTTTCTGTGTGAAAATTAGTTAGATTGAGATTGAGGGGTTGATTAAAGGTTGAATCTTAGACTAAAAAATGGAGTAATTGGTAGGTGGTAGACAAGAAATGCTAATAATTTGGTAGACAAATGAGCTTGATCATTGAAGTTGGGGTTTCACCTTGGGTGAGTTGTGTTTATGTTAGAGTGCTCTGTTTTTATGGCATGGTAACAGAGGAGTTGATGTATTTAAAGTGAGAATGGTGAATGTAATTGGTATTCTTTGCTGGAAAAATGCTGAAATGAACACAAAACATTGTTGTAAATTTGTGCATATGAAGTGGTAAATATTGCTGTGAAAGTTGTTAATATGTACCGAACTTGTGCTCTGTTTTTGAGGAAGCAAACAGAGGTTTGGCCTTGTTTTTAGTGTGTTTGGTGTTATTAGAAAAAGCACATGTGCAGGAATAAAACGTGTAGTTAACGTGTTGTAAATTTGTGCAGATGCAGTTGTAAATATTGCTGTGGAAGTTGTTAATACGAAGTTTGTCCCTGTGCTCTATTTTTGGGGAAGCAAACAGAGGTGTGAATGTGGTTTGTGTTATTAGAAAATGCTAATATGATGAAAAAAAAGTGTTATTAACGTGTTGTAAATTTGTGCATATGTAGTTGTAAATATTGCTGTGGAAGTTGTTAATACGAAGTTTGTCCTTGTGCTCTATTTTTGGGGAAGCAAACAGAGATGTGAGTGTGGTTTGTGTTATTAGAAGATGCTGATATGATGAAGAAAAAGTGTTGTTAACGTGTTGTAAATTTGTGCATATGTAGTTGTAAATATTGATGTGGAAGTTAATACGAAGTTTGTCCCTGTGCTCTATTTTTGGGGAAGTAAACAGAGATGTGAGTATGGTTTGTGTTATTAGAAGATGCTGATATGATGAAAAATAATTGTTGTTAACGTGTTGTAAATTTATGCATATGTAGTTGTAAATATTGCTGTGGAAGTTGTTAATACGAAGTTTGTCCCTATGCTCTGTTTTTGGGGAAGCAAACAGAGGTGTGAGCGTGGTTTGTGTTATTAGAAAATGCTGATATGATGAAAAAAAGTGTTGTTAACATGTTGTAAATTTGTGCAGATATAGTTGTAAATATTGCAGTGGAAGTTGTTAACACATGCAAAACATGTGCTCTATTTTTGGGGAAGGAAATAGAGGGAAAACTCTATTTTTGGGGAAGCAAATAGAGATGTGCTGCCCATTCTCACTGACAACCAACAAATGAAGAGGAAGAAAGACATGTAGCATTGAAGATGTTATTTTGTAGTATAGGCTAGTTGTTGTGTACATTGACAACACATTATGTATATGTTCACAAGATGTTTTTTGGTGGTTTAATCAGGTTGTTTGACAAGTGAAAGGGCCAACGTATTTAGACAACAAGATCCCCAAATCAGTTTTTTTTTGTTTTTATGGTTTACCAGTGGATATGCATGTTTTCACAACAGTTGATGTCATTTTAACAACTGTTTGATGTTTTTATGATTTCACAAAGGTCATTGGATGCGTGCTTGTCCCACCAACTCTCAAAATCTCAAATAGCATTTACAACATATTCAATTACTTTTACAACATGTACACAACTTTTTGGATGTGTCTAATGGCAGCAATACAATAAGTCATATTCATACTTCTTGTTGAGAAAGATTCACAAGCATGGATTCTAAATTTAGCCCTAGAATATTCAAGTTGTCTTTATGTAGTAAGTCCCAGGTTTTGTAATGCCCCAAATTTTGATTAAGGGCTAATGATAATTATTGTGAATGATTTGGTGAATTAAAGATGATTTGAGAGGAGCTTCAGGATGATGATAGTGAGAGGAGCTTTGGAAAGCTGGAAATGTTGCCTTATGGTGTAATTGTGAAGTTGTATTGTGACCACAAAGATTGAGATGTGAGTATGACAAAAAAGAGTGAAATATCACGTGATATAAGTGGATAGAGTTGTTGAAAGACTAAGACCTAGAATGTAAATGGTGTCTAGGGTGAGCTAATGTTGTCATTGATATATTGAGCCATAAGATAGTGCAGATAACAGATATGATGAATTATGAGCAAATAGTCAATCGAGGAAATTTAGGGATCTTAGTTTGTATAAGCAGATCCTGATTAGCGGTAATGATGTTAGTAAGACGTACACAGAAGGGTTGCCCTAGAGTTGATCGTTATGAACGTGTAGCAAATTTCGGGGACGGAACTTAATTAAGTGGGGGAGAACTTAACACCCCAAATTTTATATTCACAAAAATATATTCTAATTATTTGAGGACTTCAATAAAATGGTGAATATTCATGAAATTTGGATCTTATGAATTTTGAAATAATCAAATTCATGAGGAAATGGGCAAATTAATTCAGGAAAGGAATTAAATTACAAAGGTAATAGGAAAATCATAATTTTGCCGATTTAGCCCAAGATTAATTATTTTCTAATTAATTGAAGTTAATTTCAATTAATCAAGAAAAATAAAGAAAAATGTATAAATTGAATATTCTTGGAGGAATAAATCAAGAATTGTGAAATTAGAAGGAATTATGGAATTATTGAAATATATATTTATTCCCCTTTTCCGTTGATAATTTCGTCCAACACAAGGAAAATGGAGGGAAAAGTAATCTTGGGATTAAACATGCTAAATATCATTAACATATGAAGAGGAGATTAGATGATGATTTAATTTCAAGAGCACATGTCAAAATGCTACATGAAGAGAGTAATGATGACAATGGTAAGGTGTGTATGACATGAAGGTAAGGGCATGGCGATCATGATGGGGCAAGTAAGTCATAAAGTGAAGAGGTATGGTGGAAGCATGGAGGGAAGTATGGTGGTTGGAGACAAGTGTCACCATAACACCTCTTGATGAAATCAATGGTGTAGGATGAAGGGAGCATTTTTATGAAGTCATCCTCTTCCTCTTCTTTTGTACATTTTCTTCCAACACAATAAGAGAAGAGAGAGAGAGAGAGCTCTCAAGTTCTAGAGAGAAGGAAGAAGAAGTTTAAGGTAAGTATCATTTCTTAAGAGTTTTCTTGTGATTCTACTTAGAAATCTTCTCTAAACCTAGTTTCTTCATGAATCCATGATTCTAAAGACACACTTTGAGTTCAAGAAGAGAGAGAGAGAGAGAGGAGATGCCTAGAGAGAGAGGATTCAAGATCTCAAGAGGTAACCTCACAAACCTTATATCTAAACTAGTATGGTATTGTTGTTAAGGTTTGTATTTAGTTTTGGTGATTTTTGTCAAGTTTGTAAATTTGGAAAGCCCTAATCCTAAGGGATTATGCTGCTCAAATTTCTATGAATCATGATTAAGAAGGTTTAAATGAGTTAATAAAGGATTAGAAGTGGAAAAGTAAGAGTTTTTGAAGCTAAAACACAAAACTACATTTTTTGCATTTTTCTTGAATATTTCAGCCAACACTGTTTTAGGGGGTAGGAGCTGGATTTTCATGAAATAAATGGTTCCATTGGATTCAGTGGGCAAAAATAGGTGGGGTTATAATTGGTCACTTTTTCGGAAAAGATCGAAAAAGCATAATTACGAAAACGCTCCTAAAACCGAAAATTGGGGCTGTCAAGGCTATTTTCATAATTTGATAGTAAATTTGGTGATTTCTAGCCCAGAAATGGATTCCTTGGGAGAAAATACGTTAGAATGCCCTAGTCAAATTTTTGAAAAAACGTGCCATCGGGCCGGGTACGGCGGGGCCGGGCTGAGGTCCTGGGGGCATTTTGGTAAATTTTCACTATAGACTAATATAATCACCCGAGCACTATGGAAGTGTCTCAATTATACATTTGACGTTTTAGGATCAAGTAGAGAGCCTGAGGAATTGACACGTAAATTGTGGCACGTTATTCGAAGATTAGGGAAGGGCAATTAAAGTATGGAACTTACCTCTCCTACATTATTTGATATTTGTGCTGATGTATTGATGCATGTTATTGCTTTGCTTGATTTTGTGAAACATATATGAATAATGGAAGCTCTATTCTGTTTATCCTATGGCCATACGTATGTTGTTTGAAGTATTGAGCACGCAGATATGTCATTGTGTGAGCATGAGTTATGTAATGCAAGCACGTCATACATTAAGCACTTATATTGCATGCATATTGGTATTGCTTTCCTACTAAGATTCCCCAGAATCTCACCCTCCCCTACCAACAATTTAGACAGGAGAAGACAGAACGTATACTGAGAACAAAGAAAAAAACCGTGCGAGGGGATTGCAGTGGTGGAACGAAGACGAGAAGATGTCTCCATTTCACTGGGATGGATTTAGACACCCACGTAACGCTATAAGGCTACGTTAATTGTAATTATCAAGTACGAACCCCTATAGGGAATTTCCGTAATTGTGCACATAATATCAGTATATCTATATTATTCCTGTGTTACCTATTGAACTGCATATCATTTTCCGCAAATACTCTGAAATAAGTGAAAATAAGATGTGGGTATGACAATCATTGGAAACATATGGTTAACATTTGGAAAATGCTGTCAACTATGCTACGTTTTGGCTTCTGATAAGCATCACTCGAGTGATCTGTGGTCTCACTCGAGTGAAGCATTGCATATTCCCTTTTTTTTCATTTTTTCTATTGCACTCTAATGCAAAAAGCCAAAAGTGTTTGTATCATTTACGAGTGTTGTGGGTTCTCACTCGAGTGCAGGTGTATTTGACATTATGAACTCGCGTCTCGGGATATCACTCGCGATCAATTTTCAAGAGTATGTCTTAACACTCACGAGTGTTAAACCGTCACTCTAGTGCCAAGGTCCCTACTCGAGTGCTCTTCTTCTTTGAAAGTTTCTTTTGCTCTCGGTTGAGCACTTCCTGAACCTCACTTTGTGGAACTTGGATGAGCATTAGGCTATTACTTGAGTGTTGTTTCCATGACTCGGGTAGAGTGAGTGTTTCTTGTCTCTGCCATTTCTTACTGTCAAGAACTCGCACAAGTGTACTTTTCATGACTCGAGTGCAAGTCTATCATCACTCGAGTGAGGCCTTCTTCACTCGAGTACAACAGTGAAAAATCAACACTTGTACTTCTAAAAGGGGATCTTTGGTATAGTTCTTTCAACCCTTTAGGGCTTTTGTTGGAGGCAATTGTAGCTTCCTAAAGGACATTAATGATAACCAAATCTAAGTGTTGAATTCATTAAGTATTGGAATAGAGAATAACACTTCATCCTTAATTATGAATTATAGGATTCGATATTTGCCCTGCTCGCGAGAGACCGGTGCCAGAGCAAGCACGGAAAGACTATGGTAGTGACTTTTCTCTCATGTTATGTATGATGCTTGGTATGCATGACTTGTCATTGTGTAGTTGTTGTGAAAACTAAATTGTGGGCGTGATGCCATTGTGAAATGTGCCTTAGTGCATTGCAGCATGAGCACTTCAAAGTAAGTAGTCGTAGGTGGTGATGCATATCACACCTACCCTTATCGTTGAACTACCGTTGTAAGGGCCGTGGCGGTGTTTTGGAATTGTGAATTCCTACTCTAAGAAACATGCCAGTGTGGCTATGTATTATGAAATAAATTATATGAAACCCAGCTATGGTGAATATATATAATGTGAACCAAGTTATGGTGTAATACAGTGTGAGCAGATGTAAGGGTGACACACGTCATACCTGCCCCTGCCGCTGTAACTGCCATTGTGGTTGCTGTGTGTAGTATTATGATTTGCTTACATGCTTTGTGGTTGTACATACTATGAGTGATTTGTTACTACGAGGATTCTTTAAAATATCACTCTCCCACAAAACAATTTTCAGATAGGGCTAGGGATTCCAAAGAGAAGCAGGTGACGAAGGGCGGTTAGAGCTCCGGGCTAGGAGTTTATTTTGGTTTTTGGTTATCATTATGGACATTTGTATATAATATATTGTGAACTATAGAATGGTATTTGTGTAATCCCCTGGAATGGGAAAAAAATTATGGGTGTTTGTGCCATGTAAACCCTTAGTTAATTTATAGAACCCGAGTGTGTCAGGAAATTTTATTATACTCTGATATTTATGAATGGAATCAAATTGTACAGGCCATTTGTATATTTGAAATGTGAATATGAGACCGTGTTGATCAGGTTGTTGAAAAGTTTTTTTGAAAATCCTGTTTGGAAAATGGAAATTTATAATGAGTCTTGATTCATCCTGTGGTCTCTAATTCAACATAACTACGAAATTTTAAACGTAAATCTCGGCCTTGATGAAAAGGGGGTTACAGGTTCCACCAAAATTATTAACATGAACTCTTATATTCAATTATTAGTAATCAACAAAATGGTAGATAATGGTTTTTCCCCTTTCTTTAACAGGGAATTGGAATTGCTCCAAGTGTTTTCATTCAAAGCTGGACTATCTCAAAAAGAGGACCTTTGTTCTGTGAAATATTCACCCCTTTATGCTCAGTGATCTCAGCCATGGTGTCTACTAGTTTCCTACATGAACAATTATATGTTAGAAGGTAATTAATTAATTAATATATTGTTTTAATTTCCTAGGAAAGTTTCATTTGCAGTAGTTAATCACTAAATGGGTATTAATTATTGTTCATTATTGCTCAGCTCGATAGGAGGTGTTGCAGTGATAATTGGTTTGCACATGGTGCTATGGGGTAAGGCCAAAGAGGTTGAAGAGGTCAAACAAGAGGCACAATTGAACACTCAGAATGATAAGATAAGTTGCAAAACAGATTTGGGAGAAGCACTTCTATCACAACATGTATCAGACAGCAAGATCACTCCTTGATTACTACACAATTTTGGTTATATTTGGATTTGATCATTTGGCAAAAAAGAAACTATATATCAATGTCAATATTGTGAATAAAAAGAAACAAGCTATATGAGTCTACACAATAGCTGTAAACATGTATGTACTACCTCTAGTCCTTAGTAGAGGATCTCATTCTTAATGTAATTTATACTACGAATGAGATTTTATAGTAAGGATAAAAAATAGTATATCCTAAAACCACATCTTTATGCAATGATGCGGCTATATAGAACATACTCATGTCATTCAATATGATTTTGTAAGAAAATAAATCTTGAAAATTGTTCTTCTTCTAAAGGAATATATGTTTATTTTTTGAAAAAGGGAAACAAATATTTAATTTAAATTCAGTTACCATAGTATCAAGCTTTTTTCATTAAAAATGAAAGCTAAAAAAGTCTACTAGGATCCAATAAATTTCAGTTCCTTTAGGATAAATCATATTAATGCATTATCTTAATAATTACTCACTTTCATCTTTAATATAAGACCTAGTTATTTAATTTAATTAGATTAAGAAAGTTAGTTAAATTAGTTAATAAGATATTTTTTCTCTAAAACACTCTAATCATGTTCCTTAATTCCTTTCATCTCTCTCTTACTTGATTACTTCCTTCGGTCCTAATTATAAAACAATATTTGGGAGTTGATCTTGGTCCTAATTATAAGATAAAATTTTAATTTTTGTCAATTTCTTTCCAAAATACTCCCATTGCTTTAGATAATGGTTGGATTTCCTCGTCTGACATGCGGTACCATGAAGTATCAAACATATAAAATACCATGAAAGTAAACACAAAGAGGTGGAATGAGAATACTGATTTAGATAATGGTTAAATTACCTTATGGTAGACTCATGTAGTATTCCTAAATCACCTCTATTAAATAAGGGCATTTTTGGAAAAATAAATAAAATTAACTAATTTAACTATTATCTTTAATTTCTCCAAAGTTAGGTAAATATGTCCTATAATTAGGACCAAAGGGAGTATTATTTATAGGATATTAACAGGGGTGAATTAGGAAAATGATGACAAATATACGAAATAAATATTATATTTAAGACCAATATCAACTCTCTAATTAAGTTATACGTTAAGGACTGGAGGAGGACATTTTAACTCATTTTTTAAATAAGACTAGAGAAGGCTCATTGCAAGATGAAGCCCCTAGTTGAGTGGTATATATAGAAGTTCCCCTACAAATAGGAATTCACGAGTTTGAGTCACACCGTTAGTTCTTTTGCCCTCTAATTTAGAAAAGAATGTTAAGTAAATAATTTTTGACTTTGTCATTCAAAACATAAGCATGTAATTTATTTCTTTACAAACTTAAAATTGGTGACCTTTTTTTTCTAAGCACAAGTATCCTTTTATTAAAGGCAATATTGTTTGAGACACTGCTAGACACTAAACTTGAACAACTCTCCCAATAAGTTTTTTTTTTTACAATGGCATTCAAAATTCAAGATATATAAATGTAAGAAAATAACCTCATTCCCACCCCTCGTCTTTGGGTTCAGCTAATGAAGGGATCGGATACTCTCACCAAAGGAAGAGGGTTTGATCCCTGAAAAGTCCACTTAGTTGTAGTTCAGTCGAGATGTTGGGAAAAGCATTCCAACTTAAGTTAAAGTCCTGCTCTTAGGTCGTGGGTGAGCCTAACCCATTTTTTAAAATTTATGTATTAAAAAAAAATAGCATCATTGCCAAAACTAGGGAAGCATCACAGGCACGAACCTTGGGAATATCAGAACATTATTAGCTAGGCCCATTCAGTTGGGCCCGTAAAAGATTTTTGGCTCAGAAGTCCACTACTCATTGAGAAAGTTTTTAAACTCAAATTTAAAAATAATAATATATTTAAATGATAAGGGCGAAGGAAATATTTCAACTCGTTAAAAGGTACACTCAGCTTATGTGAATCTTACTGTTATTTCATTTGCAGTTTCACTTAATCAACATTTGTTCAAATTCACATTAGAGTGCAAGCTGGGATCCATCTCAGTTCCCAAATTGGGATATGTAAATTAAATAATAAAAAATTGAAATTGTCAAAAGAAATAAAAGGAAAAAAAATATTCAAGGAAAGGGAGCTCAAATAATAGCCAAATTAAACAAGGTTCATGAACCATTGGCTTCCTAGAGCGGATGTGAATAAATGCATAGAATTTTATATGACTTATAATATTATATTGTTTCAGTGACTTGTTTGTTGAGCGTATTTGTTTTTCTTTGCTGAATGCTACTGGCTTAATTTATTTGGTTAATGACGCCAAATTGCTTTCTTAAATCTTTCTTAAACATCATTTAAAAAAAAAACTTTCTTACACGTGATGTTTTGAAGGTGAAAGATGATTGGTACATTATGAATCCATATTTCTCATCTAATTTTTAAGATTTTAGCCTCCACAACACACATTCACAACATTTAGTAGTTTCTTTATTCCCCTAAACTTCCAATTATATATATCCTCTTTCACATTATGCTCCATCTCTGGCATTAACCTAAGAATCACAACAAAAAATGCATCAAAAACTACATGATAAAATTTTAAAAATAAAAAAATGTGTTTTTCTTTGTTGACTATCAAAGCCGGCCGGACTAATTTTGTTGCAGATGTCGAACCTTATGAATCAATTCATGGACAATCCATTGTTGGCTGTTTCTGGCGACATTTGAGTAGGTTCAAGGAGAGGATGAGATGTGAAGGAGCAGGGAAGCAGACGAGGAAGGAGAAGATTTGACATAAATTTTTAACTGTTTGTTCTTATTTAACTAACAAATTCAACGGTAGAAAGTTGAAGGATCTAATAAAAATGGGGGGGGGGGCTTAAGGACCTTATTTAAAATTGAGAAAAACTATAAGGAGTTCTACATTAATTGCCTATAAATAATAATTTCTCTACTAGCATGGCGCATATATATATACATATACATACTAATTAATTTGAAGAAAGAGCAAACGTTTTTAATATCTCTATTTGCCAAGGAATAGTAATTTCCGGAAAAGAAGCTTTTTATCATATGAACAGTTTCTGAATTCGTTGAAGGGGGATGAAGAGATAATAGAAAACAAGGTCAATTTGTCCTTCATTAAAAAAAAAAAAAAAAGAATGAATGAAAAACAAGGCTCGGCAAAATACTGAAAATGTAAATGAAGTCTCATGAAATCAGCTAATTAAATCAAAGGTTTTATAGCCTAGTGATATGAGAACTCCACTTTAAGTAAGAGATCACTGGTTTGATTCTGCTTATAATCTTAGGCTATTAGTGGCTGTCACTTTAATTCAAAAAGAAAGAAAGAAAGTAAAAGAGTAGATATTTAAAAAAATCAGCTAATTAATTCAAATGAATATATTTAGGAGATTTTCGGGCAACGAGTTTTTTGAGAAATGACCACAATAACCTTGTTACATAATATGAAAACAAAAAGGTAAATCGGCTGTGAATTTTGATGCCATGTTGAACCCAAAGTATTCTTTAAAGGCCGCTTGTTATTCAAATCCAAGTTATTCATGAAAATTGCAATTTTGTAATTGACTTTGTGTGTGTTTGGATTAGTCTGTGAGAATAGCTTTTACGATTTATGAGTTAAGTATGTGAGAGAAGTCAGGTTCAGGAACTCGGACCAGACCGGCCAGTCCTGCCTAGACACTGACGAACCGGCCGATGGACCAGTCCGGACCAAGTTCCAATTTAAAAAAAAAATTATATTTTTCCTTTAGAATTTCATACTATAAGTCTAAAATTTTCAATTTCTCACTGGTTTGGTCCCGGTTTAGCTCCAGTTTGGCCCCGATCTGACCCACTGACCTTTAACCCAGTACCCCGACCGGTTCAATATCTAGTTTAAGTTTTAATACCTTGGAGAGAAGTTTTATCTCAGCTTGCGCAAACACACACTTTGTGAAGAAGATATATTAATTTCAAATAATTACAAGAAACGGAATTGTTATTCATGAAACGTCGAATTGCAGAGAGAGAGAAGATAAGGTAAATTTCAAATAATTGTTTAAAGAAGATAAGGTTAAAGAAGACAAGGTAAATTTACATTGATAGGTAAATTTCAAAGATAAGGTAAATTTCAAATTAGCAACACTCCTTTCCATTAAATTTTAAATTGCAATCTTATTCATGAAAAATAGTTACTTGAATTTTGATGCCATATTGGACCCAAAGTTGTTATTCATGAAACGGAACTTGTTATTCAGTTTCAGGTTACTCATGCAAAATGACAATCTTATAATTGATTTTGTGGAGACTTGTGAACTTCGAACAAGTAATTATTTGCTTGTTTGGAAAATCTAAAAAAATAAAATACAAATGATTTGTACTTTTCTTAATAATTACGCTTTTCAAACTCTTGTGTTCTCCTCCCTGAAGCGTGGGAGATGTATAGAATGAAATTTGCTTTTAAAAAAATGCCTTCATTTATGTGGAAAAGAGAGAATTTCTTTAATCAAATATGGGAACTAAATGCAATAGTAACATGAATAATTTTTACAATTAAGTGAGGGTAAAATGATGAGTTCACAAAAAAATTTTTAGACGTTCTCTAACAATATCTTATAAAAAAGAATATGATATAGTCAAGAATCACCACTACAAAAAGATTGAAAGATGACGTACATTTTGTGACCTTTTTTTAAAGAAGTGTCACAGCTTCTTTTTTTTTCTATTTTATTTTATTTTTTAATTTTGGATACCAGCTGTAGCGCCTGATGGGTCAGGTGCCACAGTTGATTGGGCCAAGTGTGGTGCCTAACAAGGTAGGTGCTACACTTGGCCCACACGTAGTAGCTGTGGCGCCTGGGTAACCAGGCACCACAGCTGATGGTGGGGTCACGTGTGGCGCCTGCCTTCACACGTGGCCCAATAAAACCAGCTGTGGCCAAGTGGGCAGGCGCCACTACTACAGAAGATACTTATAAAGTCCCTAAAGGACGTCCCTTTTTGAAAAAGGGACGCCCAAAATATGGTGAGGTTCAAATTTTATCTTTTGGCGCGTCTGATTACCATTATCCGTCATAAAAAAAAAAAAAAAAAAAGAAATCCTTTAGACGTCCCCAGCCCAGCTGGGGACGTCTAAAGGTACCTTTAGACGTCCCCAGCCCTGCTGGGGACGTCTAAACACAACCTTTAGACGTCCCCAGCAGGGCTGGGGACGTCTAAACACAAACTTTAGACGTCCCCAGCCCAGCTGGGGACGTCTAAACACTACCTTTAGACGTCCCCAGCTGGGCTGGGGACGTCTAAAGACTCTCTTTAGACGTCCCCAGCTGGGCTGGGGACGTCTAAAGGTATGTATAGACGTCCCCAGCTGTGCTGGGGACGTCTAAAACCATCACATGCGCCTGTTATGAAGTAACTTGTGCATGTGATTATGTCAGAGAGCTCTTCTTCCTCCCATCTATCTCTCCTCCTCCATCCCAACTTTACTCATTCACTCCCATCTCCGTTAGACTCCGCGCGCCATTGCTGCAGTTTTTTCATTGTTTCTCGTTTCCCATTCCACTCCCCTGCTGCATCTCCTCCCAAATTCATCACTCCATCCCCATTGATCGGTCTCCTCTCCCTTTCTTGGTTTTTTAATTTCTTTCTCCAAAGCTTCCTCAGTTCCGTCACCAGGCCATCTTCTTTGCTCCCCTGCTGCAGTTTTTGAGATTCTTGGTTTGCAGATTCTCCACCACCGTCGGCCTCCTCCAAAGCTGTGAGAAATTTTCAGGTTAGCATGCATTTTCGTTTTGAACAAGATGACAGGGCGTTTTATTATTAGTTTTGTATGAATTGAATAAGTGTTTAATTTTTTATATTTTTAGTATTAGTTAGAGGTTTATTTTATTATTCTGTTTATGCATTTTGATTAGGTTGATGATGGTAACTATTAGTTTTGGCACATGATAATTGCTTTTAATTAGTAGGGGAAGGAAAAGAAATGCAGGGCGTTTTATTATTCTTCTTATTATTAGTTTTGTATGATGAATTGAATAAGTGTTTAATTTTTTATATTTTTAGTATAGTATATTTTTAGTATTAGTTAGAGGTTTATTTTATTACTCTGTTTATGCATTTTGATTAGGTTGATGATGGTAACTATTAGTTTTGGCACATGCTTTTAATTAGTAAGGAAAGGAAAAGAAATGAGAAAAGAATAAAGAATAAAAAGAAAGTAAAAAAATACAAAAAAAATTATCTTGTAGACACACAATATTTTTTTTTTTTTTCCATAAGACACACGCATTAATATATATATTTAGTGCTAGAATTAGGCAATCTTATTGTAACTTAGTGTACGTAGACATTAATATAAGAAATTCGCGTAGTTGCATTTTTTTTTTTACAATTTTTCATTAAATTCGCGTACTTGATTTAATAATTTGGTTGCTAAAATATAAGTGTATTATGTTTGTGCTTGGTGCTAGAAGCTAAAGTTTTGTTTCATTTAAATTAAGCTGAGATGGTTTGTTATTTTGATTTTGGGATGTCTCAATTTTAAGGGGAAATGCTGCCAAAATTTTGAAAAACATGCTTGTAAAAGGCAATTCCCCGTGTTTTCAATTATTCTAAACTTGAGTGTAAATGGAAATGGCATAGGTGGTAATAAAATGGACCATAGTTGGATGAATGCTCTGAGAACAAGTGAAGAATATGAGAATGGGGTTGAAAACTTTATTGAATTTGCTAGGAGAAACGTTCCAGCAAAAAATGGGATGTATTTTTGTCCCTGTGTCAATTGTTTAAATGAGAGAAAACGGGATGTTGAAGTTATAAGGGATCACCTACTTTGTGATGGAATAAATCTTCGATACACAAGGTGGATATGGCATGGTGAGGAAGTAACTGATTGTCCGTCACACAAGAAGGAAGCTGTGGATGTCATAGATGAAGATACAATGGAGAGAATGATTCACGATGTTGAGGTAGAATCGTTTGCGCAGTCGCATGAATATGACAGCCTGCGGAGTGATGCAGAGACACCGTTGTACCCTGGGAGTAAGTACACACGGCTCACAGGAACATTACATTTGGTTAACTTAAAAGCAACTTGTGGGTGGACCGATAGTAGTTTCACATTGCTGCTTGAACTGTTGTGTGATATGTTTCCAGACGATAATGTACTTCCAAATCGTATGTATGAGGCCAAGAAAATCCTATCGACAATGGGTATGGAGTATAAAAAGATACACGCTTGCCCTAATGACTGTGTACTGTACAGAAAGGAGTATGAAGGCCTGAGTGAGTGCCCTAAGTGTCAAACCGCACGATACAAAGTGAAGAAAGATGGTGGTTGTGGCGATGGGAAGACTAAAAGGCAACCTGTAAAAGTTATGTGGTATCTTCCAATAATACCGCGCTTTAAGCGTTTATTTGGCACTGCAAAAAAGGCGAAGAAGTTGAGATGGCATTCGGATGACAGAATATCCGACGGAAAATATCTTCGGCACCCGGCTGACTCTCCACAGTGGAAGAAAATAGATGAAATGTTCCCTGAATTTGGCAGCGAGCCGAGAAACCTTCGGCTTGGGCTCTGTATAGATGGCATCAATCCGTATGGAACTCTTAATAGCACACACAGTGCGTGGCCAGTACTCCTTGTAATATACAACTTGCCTCCCTGGCTTTGTATGAAACGCAAGTATGTGATGCTTTCTATGATGATTTCTGGACCAAAACAGCCAGGAAACGATATCGATGTCTACCTGGCGCCTTTGATTGAGGACTTGAAGAAGTTGTGGGAGGAAGGCGTAGATGTGTTTGATACGTATAAGAATGAGTCATTCAAGCTACGTGCAATGCTGTTCACCACCATAAATGACTTCCCTGCCTACGGAAACCTCTCAGGGTACAGTGTGAAGGGGCATAAAGCATGTCCGATCTGTGAAGCAGACACTCACTTCCACCAACTGAAACATGGAAGAAAAACGGTCTACCTAGGTCACAGGAGGTTCCTTCCTAGATTCCACCCGTATCGTAGGTTAAGAAAGCGTTTTAACGGCTTGCCGGAGCATGGAATGGCTCCAAAGGCATTAACCGGAGAGGAAGTTTACAGTCGGGTTGAACGTATCAATGTCTTACTCGGTAAGAATCATAAGACTTCGGGTGAGAAGAACATATGGAAGAAGAGATCAATTTTCTTTGATCTTCCATATTGGCGTAGTCTTGACGTGAGGCACAGTATTGATGTAATGCACGTGGAGAAAAACGTTTGTGATAGCCTTGTCAGTACACTTTTGCACATTCCAGGGAAGACCAAGGATGGGATTAATGCGAGACTAGACCTTGTTGATATGGGAATAAGAGAACGGTTACATCCACAGCTACGAGATGATGGTAGGAGGGCATACATGGAGCCAGCAGCGCATACACTATCAAAAGCGGAGAAAAGAAGTTTGTGTGGGTGTTTGTATGAAATTAAGGTACCACAAGGATATTCTTCGAATGTGAGAAGGTGTGTGTCAATGGACGATTTGAAGTTAGTGGGAATGAAGTCCCATGTTTATCATGTGTTGATGCAACAACTGTTACCAGTAGCTATTAGAGGGATTATGAAAGATGAAGTTCGAAACACTGTGACAAGATTGTGTGTTTTCTTTAATGCTATATGTAACAAAGTCATTGACACTGAAAAGCTGGATGAACTGGAAGCTGAGGGTTATATCATATTGTCCCAATTAGAGATGCACTTTCCTCCTTCTTTTTTTGATATAATGGTCCATTTGATAGTTCATTTGGTAAGGGAGGTAAGGCTCTGCGGTCCAGTTTACCTGAGGTGGATGTACCCTTTCGAGCGATACATGAAGATCTTAAAAGGGTACTCTAAAAATCCCTATCGACCAGAAGCCTCAATAGTTGAAAGGTATGTTGTTGAAGAGGCTATGGACTTCTGCAGCGATTATATATCAGGGAAGAAGGAACAATCTCGGCATGAAGAGGGGAGGAGCAAGGGAACACGAGGACTGAAAGTGAAGACTATGCCTCGTGGAGAGGTGTTTCAAGCACACCTTTATATCCTGAATAACATGGCAGAAGTGCAACCGTACATAGAGGAACACAGAAACAGATTGAAGAAAGAGAATCCGAGGAAGAATGACATGCAGATTACTATTGAGCAAAACAAGACATTCATTCAGTGGTTTGAGGAAAAGGTTTTGCATGAGTCCGGTGTGTCTGGGACAATAGAGTGGCTAGCCTGGGGGCCTTCGTTTCAGATCATTACTTGGAGCGGTTATGATATAAACGGGTATTCTTTCTACACAAAAGACCAAGATGACAGGAGTACCATGCAAAATAGTGGGGTGATGGTAGAAGCTGAATCCATGCACTTTTCCAGTTTGAAAGACAAAAACCCCATATTAGCATCCATGGCCTATTATGGAGAGATAGAAGAAATATGGGAAATCACTTACAACAAGTTCAAAGTTGCTTTATTCAAATGTAAGTGGGTTAGCAATAATGCTGTGGTAATAGATCAACAATTTGGATTTGTCTCAGTTGATCTTGAAAGAGTAGGTTATAGGGATGAGCCCTTCATTCTAGCAAGCCAGGCGAAACAAGTGTTCTATGTCACAGATCCCGCAAATAAGAAAATGTCCATTGTACTTCAGAGTAAAAAACAGAAGCATGGTGATCCGACCTTCAACCTTGACGACACACCACCTTTCACAATTAATCCACCTACAACAATTGAAGAAAGAGAATTGGTAGATGATGAAGAATATGCTGTGAGAAATGATCATGGTGAAGGAATATGGGAAACAATCTAGAGTAAGAGCTTAACTTAGAAAATAGTAATGTGTGCTGTTTGTTTTATTACGTCTCAGTTTATTCATTTACTTACAATTTATTCACCTATCTGACAATGATTTTTGTGCTTACAGGAATATGGACGACTCTGGTGACTCTCCAAGTGATAGGGACAATGAAATGAATAGGCCTGAAGGTGATGCGACACGTGAACCGGTTGCGAGACGAAGGGTTAGAGGCAGTACAAAAATGCCTGCATTGGTAGCACGTCATAACCATCAACAGGAGAGGTTGCATATTGACTTTGATCAAGATATGAAACCAATTGGTCCGGAGGAAGACCATTTCATTAGCTACATAGGTTTTTTGGCTCGAAGCAAAGTTCGCATTACCTATGCTGATTGGAAGTTGGTTCCACCAAAAACCAAAGACTTGATTTGGCAACAACTTTTGGTATATAAGTTTCAATACATCTGCATTATATCTTTATTCCTATCGCTTCAAATATAATTAACGTATGTTTTTACCTTGCAGCAAACCTATGATGTCCCTGACACCGCGGAGATGTACAAGGAGTGGATGACGGAGGTTCGTCTACGATGGAAAGATTTCAAGAACAGGCTCACACGAGATTACATTCGAGGGGACTTGAGGGGTCAGGATCCATGTCATCAGTATCCATTTTTGTCTCCAGAGGACTGGAGGTTGTTTATGGCATCACGAGAAGATCCAAACTTTTTGGTAAGATTTCTGTAATCATAGTGTTTTATTTGAATATAGTTGACATTATTGATTCGGTGTTCGTTGTTTTCCTTTAAAAGGCATTAAGTGCAGCAAATGCAGAGAGGCAAGCAGCTAATAACTATCAACATTGCATGTCTCGTGGTGGTTACCGGAAGCTACAGCGACAGATGATGGCAGAAGAGTTGGAGAAATTGAAGGAAGCAGCCACATCAGATCCTACCGTAGTGGTCCAGCCCCCGCCACCTCCACCACGTCACAAAAAATGGAAAGCAGGGAGGCTTAAGGGTGGGAAGTACGTAAATCCGACTGTTGCTGAGGTTGCCGCAAGAATTGTAAGTAGTTAGAGCATAATTACAAACTTATTTTTTCATATTGGGAGTGCTTACGATAACTTTTATGCTGCAGGATGAACTGGAAGATCATAGTAGCCAAGGTTCGTTCACTCCAAGTGGACGGATGGACATCTTGTCAACGGCGATTGGGAAGCCAGATCACCCTGGTCATGTTCGGGGGGAGCCAGTGGGAGTTCGTGTCACGAAGTATTTTGGCTCAGCCTCATATCCTTATTCGTCACAAGCTGAACCCAGTAGGGAGCTTGTGGCCAAGATTCGTCAGGAAGTCTCACAAGAGCTCGAGGCCAACCTTCGCGACAAGCTCCGACAAGAGCTGTTGCCAGAGCTACGTCTTAAGATGATGCCTGAGATACGAGCTGAAATGCAGAAGATGTTTGAATCGCAGATGGCAACTACCGAGCGTAGAACCCATTCATCCCCGGCCTTCCACAGCACCAAAGGAAGTTACAACCCTGCGGAGGAAGCACTTGGCGAACCTTCTCATACTCCAGCGCCGGGAGAACCTGCCATCCTCTCTTTGGATGCCCCAGTGCTACGTGTAGTTGCAGATGCTCTCGTTCACACAGAAGCTACTACCCACCATCATCAGCAAATTCCACAGCATTTGCGTAGGGTGACTGTGACGTGTGTTCGAGCGGGGGAAGAAGGTACAGCGATCCCTATTCCTGATGCCGAGGTTGCCACGATAGCTCAGGCGAGAGGATCTTTCATCCTTTGGCCTGTACATCTTATTGGCTTGTTACCACAAACACCTCCAATGGTATGCAACTACCTCACTTTTACTTGAGATGTGTTGACATCCTACTAACAGTATGTGTTTTTATGTTCTAAAAGAACGAGCAGGAAGCAGAGAAATGGCCCTTCTTAGCACGATTGCAGCATATCTATAAAGGCATTCGCCAGATTGATTTGCATATGCCTCCAGGGATTGTGGGCCAGAATACAGAGTATCACTTCACAATTGATAAACAAGATCTTAAACAGTTCATGAAGTTCGAGGAGCTAGATATTGGATGGGGCAAATTTGCAATCCTGTAAGTTTTTTATTTCCCATTTTTTGATTCATTTATTTAAGTTGATTTTAACTAGCTAATACATTCATCATTTTAATTCTATTATAGCTCCTTCCGTCGTATATGCATTGACTCTCAGAAAGTTGATTTATATGGATTCTTGTCTCCTGCACATACGACAAGGGTTGAGAATACATTGAAACGAAGGACGAACTATGTGGGCTTCTTATTGTCAGAGGATGAGTATACTTGTTATCTAGCACCGATTGTTCAAGGGTACTCATTTTAATTTTGTGTATTTGAGATTTTTAGTAAATAATTGCCTTGCCATCTAACTTCATTTTAATCTGTATATGTTGTGATAGTTATCACTGGAGTTTGTGTGTTGTCTGTCCTCGGTCGCACGTTGTTTACTGGTTTGATTCATTAAATAGAAGACCAGACAAAGAAACTAAAAGCGTCTTCAACCAGTAAGTTATTTTTTTGTATTTCATTGCTTCTTGATTCTTGACTTAATGAATTATTCTAATTTATGTTGATTTTCATTTTCATGATAGCGCATGCACGACGTATCGAGCGCTTGGCGGGCCACGCGAACGTAGAGGTGGCAAAGATCCAAAATGGTTGTTTCCAAAGGTACGTAGTTTCAAATCAAGTTCTTTTGATTGACGGTCGTTTTAGATATGCCTTTATTGATTTTAACCATTTGCTTTTGATTTATAGTGCCCTCGACAACCTGGCGGCTGGGAATGTGGATATTATGTCTTGCTTTATATGTATAACATCATTCAGAGTGGCATTACGAAAGATTTTGAACAAGTAATCGCTTCTTCATTCTCTGAGGATAATATTCTTGGTGTTGTGATTCAATGGGAATTCATTCACTTCATTCATTATTTCATCTAAGCTTATTTTCTAATTTACAGATTTTTGACAATGAAGATGCCTACTCATATGAAGACTTAAATATGATCAGAGACTTTATGGCTGGACATCTTCTTCAACGTGTACCAGAAGAGTAAAGTCTTTAGTAGTTTGTGTAGGACATACTTTTGTGGTAGTACATATAATTAGTGTTATTGTTGTTGGATATGGATTGGATTTTAGTCTTGGTTATTGTACAAACTGGGGACTTGGATATGGATTGCTGTGTAGTTTGTCTGGTTTGAAAGTTTGTGTGGCATGTAGTAGACTTGGATATAGATTGTTGTGTAGTTTGTGTGGTTTGAAAGTTTGTGTGGCATGTAGTAGCCTTGGGTTGATCACTGTGTTTGTTGTTGTTTTCATTCTGCTGAACTGCTGTTGTTGGAATTCTATTTCTGCAGTTTACATATTTTCCAGACAGTGCAATATGTATAAAAGGTCTATTTTAAAAAAAAAAAACAAACTTTCAACGTCCTTAATAAAAAAAGGGACGTGGAAAGTACTGCTGGCGACACTTTAGACGTCCCCAGGTCCAACTGGGGACGTCTAAGGTCCACCTTAGACGTCCCCAGAAGACCTGGGGACGTCTAAAGTGGACCTTAGACGTCCCCAGGTCTTCTGGGGACGTCTAAGGTGGACCTTAGACGTCCCCAGTTGAACTTGGGGACGTCTAAGGGGGACCTTAGACGTCCCCAGTGGACTGGGGACGTCTAAGGTCCCGCTTTAGACGTCCCCAGGGTACTGGGGACGTCTAAAGTCCCCCTTAGACGTCCCCAGTTTTACAGACGTTAATGACGTTTTTTTCTACGACCCTCACATAGACGTCCCTCTGTTTTCAGACGTTGAAAGGCCAAAAAAAGGGACGTTAAAACCCTTTTTTCTAGTAGTGCGCCACACTTGGCCAATAGATTTTAAAAAAAAAAAAATTTGTCAAGTGGATTACACTACCCACTCTCCATCAATTGCAATTCCCCCCACCCCAACCCTTACCTCTTTTTTCATTTCCCGCATAGTGATTCTGCGTCCTGCCCCCTTCTCTTTTTGACTCCACTTTAATTATTTCCTCCTCTTTCCTCCATTAAACTTTCCCTTTCTCATCTCTACTTCTTGTCGTGGATCCGTCACCCCCCTCCCTCCATTTCCTATCATTTTCACACTTAAAAACACACCCACACGCGCACATGTCTTCATCATCGAATCTACATCTTTGTTTTGTTCCAACTGTCATCCCTTCTCTTGTCCCAATCGTTCCCTTTTTTTTGTACTGTCTTCCACTTTTGGTCCCCACTCTAATTGATCCCAACTGCTTAAATTTCCTCCTCTTCCTCACTCAAGATTACGTCACCAATGAGCAACGTGGTCCCCCACTCCACTGCACTGATCAATTAAGCTATAAGTTTAACGTGCTTCTTTTTTTTTCAGGTTGTTCTGCTTATTTTTTTTTTTCACACGCACGTGTATATATATATGTTGATTATATTCTATGATGTGCTTTTTTTTCTTTTTATGACACACACGTGTATATATATATATATATGTTGTATATATTTGTACATCTTTCAACTTGAGAAGAGCTTGCTTATTTGTCTCTACGCAACTCTTCATCATGTTAGAATATTCTTTACACCAAAAGAAACATAAAACCCAAACAAGCAGAATAATTTGGGATTTTAAAGTTAAATTCAAGTGATATTTTGAAATTATTGAATTTTCATAAACCGTTCATTTGAAAAGTCTCTCATTGGATTAAATTAAAAGCTATTATTTAACATATACCCTTGTTTTATTCTTCTCCATACATTTGAAAAATTAATATTGTCTATTGTACATATGAGCGTTGAAATAAGTATATGATGCTTTAAAGTTATTTGTTGTTTTTTCTGTCTCAAGCATATAAATTGATTGCATGATTTTTAAATCAAATCATACTGTACGATGATACATGTTGGACACTTGGTATATTTCCATCAAATATTGTAGTGTGAAAAAGAAAATAATAGAATTAAAGTTTTAAAATGAAGCCGGAAAATAAATGACTTTAATAGAATTAACATTTTAATATATCAATATTGATAAACTAAATTACTTTAATATATCAATATATATCAATTTTAATATTTAATAAAATAAAATATAATCTGCCTATATTGTTTAACTTTAAATATATTAACTAGAACCGTAAGGGAAAAAAACATACAACAAAGAGTTTATTTTATTCAATTTAATTTTTTTTCTAAAAATTTTATAATATATATCAATATAAAAAATATTTTTAATAAATATATTATGTATAAATTTTACTATATTTGTTTCATATATAAAGTTTTCTTAAAGTTCTATATTCAAATATGTAAAGCATTTTATGAAATTTTAAGCGAACTTAATTCACCTAAAAAAAAATAAATTTTAAGTATATTTAATATATTTTTAACTAGCAATTTAACAGTGAAAAATATTTTTTTTTACAATATGTGTGTCTAGTTCAATTCTCTCTTTATATGTATGTATGTATATATGCATGCAATGTATGCATCATATTTATGACTATCCAAGAATAATTTGCAATGTAGCTAGTCAAAGATATTTTTTTTTTATATTCTCAATATTGTGCTGAAAATAATTTAATTAATGTTGGGATTATGTTTTCCTTTTTGTTTTGTTTTATTTTCTTTCTTTTTTTTTTCTGAATCATATTTTTTTATTTAAGCTAATCATATTTTATTTTATTATATATTGATGTTTTGTATACATTATTATTATTATTAAAAAAAATAACTTACAACCACTAATATTTTATTGATTTTTTTTATGTTTAATTTGTGTTTATAGTTTTAGCTCATCCGTCTATTGAAGCTTCTATTTATGATATGTTTTTTAAATTTTGAGCTTACAAATGTGATTTTAGTTGAATTTAACAATAGTTGGTTATAATTTGTAGGTGTTCTAATGATTGTTATGGATTAGTTGCATAAGTAAAATAATTATTGATATATTCTTAACACTTGTATTTTATTTGTTGACTTGTAATGTTTTCTAATTTACCTATGATATGTTGTGGCAAATATGGTTTCTTTCGTTATGAGTTGTGAAAAATTATTATAATGCCTGGTAATATTTAATGGATTATTTGTCAATTAAAATATAGGGTTTAAGACTTAGAAAGCTTCAATTTTGAAGATTTCATGTTGGGAATTTATTTTAAAATTGGTAAGAGAATATAAAAATAATTAGTAAATGCAATAGTCATACAACTAACCACGTACTTTTTAAAAAAGATAGATTAAAGGCATAGATGGATCGTAAATGGATGTCATATAATCGGTGTTCAAGGGAATATATAGATGGGATGAAAGATTTTATTACATTTGTAATTGAGCACACAAAAGATCCTAACAAAATCTTGCGTTCTTGCTTATCTTGTTGTTTTGGAAAGCGGATTAATCCACTTGATTTGCTAGATCATTTAGTGTGTTACGGTATTGATCAAACATATATACGATGGACAAGGCATGGTGAGACGAACGATGCATGTAGTGATCGGGTGCATACCACGAGTGGTGCTTCAGATGAATTTGATCAAAGCATGTTTGATGAAGATGATGGTCTTGAAGAAATTGTAAATGTGGTTGAAGGGGTGCTTCATAACTGCCCTAACGAATTTGAGAAGTTGAAAGGTGATGTAGAGAAACCATTATATGCTGGTAGTACTAAATACACAAGATTGCTAGCAGTGTTGAAGTTGTACAACTTTAAAGCTCGCTACGGATTGAGTGATTCGAGTTTCACCGCACTGCTTGAACTGTTGCAAGATATGCTTCCAAAAGAAAATGTACTTCCTATAAAGAGATATGAGGCAAAGCGAATTCTTTGCTCTACAACCGGTATGGTATATGAGAAGATACATCCATGTTCTAACGATTGCATATTATTTTGAAACTAGTATGCAACATTGGAGAAGTGCCCTAAATGCAACGCATCTTGATATAGGAAGAAGAAAGAAAAAAGTCCTACGAAGGTCCTATGGTATTTTCCCATTATTCTGAGATTCAAGCGATTGTACAATAATGCAGAGATTGCTAAGTAGTTGACATGGTTTGCAGATGAAAGGATTAAAGACACAAAGTTTAGGCACCCTGCAGATGCTCCTCAATGGAAAAAAATTGATCATGAGTACCCTGACTTTGTGGATGAAGTAAGGAACCTTCGCCTTGCACTGTCAACTGATGGAATTAATCCCCACAGTGTTCAGAGTAGTACACATAGCGTGTGGCCGGTGATATTGATGATTTATAACCTTCCTCCACACTTGATCATGAAATGTAAGTTTATGATATTGTCCATGTTAATTTCTAGGCCAAAGCAACCTGAGAATGATATAGATGTATATGGGAAATTGCAAGAAAAAATTATGACGATGACATCTGGGATGAAGTATAGGTAACACATTAATTATATAATTTTTTAGTTTGCTTTGTTTCACTAAATTTCAATCTTACATATTATATATATATATATATATATATATTTATTGTTACAGAGCACTTTTATTATTGATGATGATCGTAAGAACTTCGTGCTAAGAAAAGCCGGAAAACATATGAGAAAGTTTTGTTCTGATCTTGTCTATACTACTTGAGGGATGATAATGAGAATATCATTGATACACCACCTTATCCATTGTACGAAGGAATCATCACTCAAGAAATGTGGGATGAGTTTATCAGAACACATACAACTCAGGAATTCCTGGTAATATAATTTGTTTGACTTTCCTTATTACTTGTAATGTATGCATTTATAATTAACATTTATATATTGATATGAATCATTTTGATCTAAATAGGAGTTGAGTAAGAAAAATCGTGCTAACGCAACCAACATGGCATACCGGTACACACAAGGACCTATTTCGTATGCACAATTAGAAAGAAAAATGGTACGAACTAATGATTATTTCATCTGTAGATAAATTATATGAATATCATTTAACTTCAACTAAATTTTCCGTGCATATAGAAGAATAGAGTTCAGATATTACACAGGTTTCACGACATGATCTGTGGGTAGCTGGTGTCACAAATAAGAAAGGTGAAATTCGTAGTGAGGAAGCAAGAAGAGTAGCTGAATATTGTGTAAGTATTGGATTATGCGTACAAAAATAATTGGCTTTACTTAAATGAACTTGATTTATAATAACTAATATTGTTGTAATTCTTTTTGTGATAGCGACAAATGACACATGAGGATCCTGCGTTGGTGAGCTATGTTGGTTAGGATGATTTGTTGAGCAGAGCTCTAGGAGTACCTGAGTATGATGGTTGTGTTCGGGGTACTGGTTTTGTTGTCACCCCATTAGCATACTTTGGACATCAGAAGCGCCCCAATAGAAGTGACGTTTCCCAGCTTCTGTGAGGAGTTGACTAGTTTCAAGCATCAAATGCAAGAACTTCAAGAAAAAACGCTCTACAAGGAACAACGAGAAGAACAATTCTTAGAAAAAATGTGTTTGATGCAAGAACAGAATGTGCTGTTAACAACACAAATACAACAATTGGTGCAGTGTAGGCCAACACAAAATGTTCCCTTTCGTGATAGCCCAAGTGTCAGAGATAGTTGCACTTTTATGCCTAAAGTCCCTCTTCCTTTAGTAATTAATTTCTTCTCAACTTAACTTTATGTTACATTATAATTTAGCGAACTATAACATATTAACTCTATTTTCTATAGGGCTAATTTCAATGCAAGTTATATGCCGATCAAGTTTCCAAGCACGCAGTTGTAGTAGGTGCTGCCAACAACACTAATAAGGACACACTACACAATTCACCGTTGCCCGACAACACACTCCGAGTGAGGGTTGATGTCTGCACGAATGAAGACGCCCTCTTACCGATCCCGTCTCGAGATGAGCAAATAATGGTGAAAGATATTGTAGGTGGCTATGTTGCTTGGCCAATATGTCTTATCGAGCCATATGAAAAGGTTGTTCATTTACAATTCCCTGCACTTTTCCTTTGTACTTCCATCTAAAACTGTGATTTAATTTTTTGATTTTCGCAGAGTGGACACTCTAGAGATAAACAAATCCAACCTTATGGTAAGATCTCAAAGTGTTCGACAACACAACCCAAGTCAAAAGCATCGGCTAGCCAACAGAGCAAAAGAAGACCGACCTCATATCATGATCAATTAGTATCGATTACACCACAATTGATCGGTGAAGGAGGACTGGAAATACATCTTGAAAGACATATCTACAATATTGGCTGTCTAGTTGATTATGTTACTGCCGAGGTCATGCATGACATATGTACTCGTGATTGGGTTAGTGCTTCAGCTATCAACTTATGGATAAGGTACTTGATCATTATCGTTTATCACTATTATTAATATTTCTCGTTCCATTTCTTTTGTTTTTCATGACACTGTTTGTTTTATACCAGGCATTTGTACCATGACATCTTAATGGATATAAACAGGGTCCAATTCGTATTTGTCAACCCTTTTCTCGTTGGCTACAATTAGGGTAAAGTAGATATAAATGCGCAGTCTAATGATCTAAAAGATTACTTTAGAAACAAAGTGACACCAACTACTCTATTTTTAGTGCCATACAATGCGGGGTAAGTTATTAGTGCTACAATTTTTATTTTTATTGTTTAAATTTTATCATACCATGATTGTTGAAACAAATTTTTTAAAATATTTTAGGCGCCATTGGATATTGATAGTTATTAATCCAGTGGAACTTTCAGACCCTTGCATTTACTATGTGGATCCTCTAAAAAGTGGTCTTCAACAAAACCGTTATGATATGTTACTATTGTTCAATAGGTAAGCGTACGTGCGTATGTGTAAATATTTGCATATGTGATTAAATAACCAAAAGTAATCAGTTTCTATTTGTTTTGTTAGCGCATTGACTGCATATCAGTCCTCTATATCCTTAAGCTATTCTAAAGCTGCTAGCCCTCACCTTAGCTATCCTTGGAAGAAGATACCGGTACTGATATATGAATTTACTCAAACTTTGTTAGTAAACAATTTTTATTCATAAACAAAGTTAAATATCGCATTATATATCTGCAGTGCTCTTTACAACCCAATAATAATTATTGTGGGTATTATATCATAAAATTTATGAAGGATGTAATTATGCATGATCAGTCATTTATTCCTTAAAAAAAAGTCATTTAGTTACACTTCATATTGTGTTTGAATTAAATTTAATTAGTGCTTGATAATTACGTTTTACTGATTTTAATTCGTTTTAATTTGTGGCTGATTGTATATATGTGTAGTATTATGAAGATCAACGTTGTGACACTTTAACTGACCATCAGCTTAATGAAGTGATCGAGGAATGGTGTGAATATGTGTTTAGGCAAATCTCTGGGTAGCTATACTATTTAATTCACTAGTTGTTGGCCTTTGTTGTGTTGTTTCTTGCCAATTGTTGTGTCATGCATGTATTCAAGTTGAATTTGTTGTATAATTCATTCACGTACAATATATTGTATAACTATTTTATGTACTACTTTAGCTAATTAATCATCTATTTGCATCATTTTAAAGTTATATATCATTGTTGTTTGCTTTTCTTCATTCTGCTGTACCGTGGATATAGAAACAAAATGTTTATTAGACCATGCAGTGTGCAATAGTACTGTAATTATAGGAGATATGAACAAAAAAATACCAAAAAAAAAAAAGATTTCATGTGACGCTTCTTTAAACAAGGGCCCCAAGAAGAACCCAAAAAAAAAGAAAAAGAAAAGGAAAAAAAAAGGAGGACCCTCCTGTGGCACTCACGCAAGCGCCACAGGGAAGGGGTCTCATGTGGCGCTTGCGTCGGTATTTAAAAAAAAAATTCAAATGCTGTGGCACTTCCAAGTGCCACAGCTTTTTTTAGTGGTGTCCAGATATGTGACACTTCTCTAACGTCACAGCTTTACTTTTTTGTAATAGTGAATAGTATCTTATAAAAAGGAACGGGAGGGAGTGATTTGTTCGCTTATATTCTTTCAAAACTTGTAGTTTTATGAGCACGGTGACGTTGGAAATATAAATATATATATATATATATATATAAAAGCATGGTGATTTTAAATATTACAACTCCTAACCCAATCTTTTATATGGGTGCCTTAATTTTTAGGGAAAATTTCAATTAAGGACCACTATAGCAATTTAATTTTAAATCACCCAAAAACATTCTGAACCTTAGTAAAGACAAAGGGACAAAAATGAAATTATGTTTTAATAAGGGCGAAAGTCTTAGTAAAGACAAAGGGACAAACATGAAATTATGTTTTAATAAGGGTGAAAGTCCATATTTGTCCTGGAAGTTGTCCAAAAATCTCAATTCGGCCCTGGAAGTTTTGTTGGAGCAATATCGTCATCGGAGTTTCCAAATCGTAGCAATTTCACCTTGACTGTTATCCAGGTTAATTTTAACCATTAGTTGATCAAATATGTTGAGTTGGTAAGTTCACATATCATATATGTCATTTTTTATTAAGGTGCAAATTTGCTCTGGAAGTTTTCACTCAAGAGCAATGTTACTCCAAAAATATTTTGGGTTTAATATTGTCCTAGAAGTTTCCAAATTATAACAATGTCACCTGACCATTCTAAATGTTAAGTTTGAATGTTAATTGATCAAATATGCTAAACCGGTAGCATCAATAACATAGAAGAAGAAACCGCAAATAGAAGAGGAGCTCACGTTTGCTAGAGAGTGATGAAAAAAATATTCAATATTGGGATTCAAGCACATTGAGTAAGATTATTGAGAACAAGGCCACTAGTAATCCTTTTCCTTGTACACAGCAACGTCGAGATAAATAAGTACCTTTTCAATTTTCTCTTCATCGCACAAGATGCTTTCACCTCTTTAATTTTCTCTAATCATTTAGATGGGGTGTGTTTTTTTTTAAAAAAAAAAATTCCTTATTTATAAACCTTACTTGAAATAAAATGAATTGGAAGACACATAGACTACTTAGATAAATATATTTGACTAACTAACGGGTAAACTTAACTTGGATAATAGCTGATGTGAAATTGCTACGATCTGGAAACTTTCGAGTCAACATAACACATGAGTGAAAACTTCAGGGCACCTTTACACCTAAACCTAAAACAAAAATGATGTGAATAACACGTGGATACATGTTAGTTCAGTATATTTAGTTAACTAATGATCAAACTTAATATGGATAACAGTTGGGGTAATATTGCTATGATTTGGATGTTTGGGGCAAAATTGAGATTTTCTGACAACTTCCGGAATGAAAATAAACATTGACCCTTTTAAGAATAAATGGCTAAAAATGATCTTCCTTTACTTTTTTTAAAAAAAAAGCCACCCTTTGCTGAAGCTCCTGTCGCCGCCCGCTGCCTGTGGGAGCCAGCCGTCAGTTTTCATTCACAGGAAAATGGACGTTGCTAATTCGACTTGTTATGTTCTTAATTATAGTTACTCTAAGAGTATATTATATTAACAACAACACCGATTAACAATTACATTAGCCTATTAACAAATCATACAAGGGAATTTAAAACAACACATAAGAAAATTAACAACTTCCATTTTTCATATACTCAAACTTTCACTAGTGAATATATGCATATATATGAGCAGTCACAATTTAAAAAATTCAGAAGTTAGATAAGGGAATTAACAACAACAATAAGGGAATCAATAACTTCCACTTCTGGTGACCGGGATCCAACAGGTGGGGTCTCACGCATAGGGTACATTTTTGACAAAATGAAGAAAAGACATTTTGGTCATTCACCCTTAAAACATACGAGTAATTTCCTTTTTGTCCCTTGATCCTTTACTGAAATTTCAAAATTTTTGGGGTGTGATTTGAAATTAAATTACTACAGAGGTCCTTAAATAAAATTTTCCCTAGGTAATTGGTACAAGGCAGGTTTATATATAGAGACGACGAAATATGGCTACTTGTTGCCCTTTTGATATTCATCTACTTATCAATGAGTTTGGATTATTTTATGAGCATAATTCGTTTTCGTTGTGTGGGTGTGAATGCCAATTCGAACTCGTGATTTGGGAGGACAACAGATCAGTTTCACAATCAAGCCACAAGTTCCATAAGCGCATTATTTTTTTCTGTGATCATACCAGAAGAGATCATTGAGATGCCTTGCAAGAACCAAATTCGATTTTGTTAACAAATAAGATTTTTTTAATTATTTTCAAGAATTAAGATTCTTATCAAATTTTGTATAATATTTATTTCATATTTTTTTTAAAAATATTACTCATTTTTTGTATTTTGATAATAAATTTCTCAGATCGGGATTTCTTCTCATGAGTTGCATGAAAATGATTTAAGAATTTCGGAGAAAGAAATGATATTTAAAAATAAATAAAACATAAGATATCTAGAATATAAAAGTATAAAACTAATACAGAGTTGGTTTAGCGATATAAGGTCTCATTAAATCCCTTTAGATTTCATGTTTAAGTTTCAAAGGATAAACCTGTATTGGGGAACAGAAGTAATTGGTTACTCGAATACCTGGTAATATGATTCAGAAAAGGTGTTGGATGCCAGTTGATAGTCGAAAAGAAGTAAAAGAGGAAAAAAACATAGATAAGGAAGGAAGCTCAAATAATTAATAGCCGAATTAAACAAGGTATGAGCCATTGGCTTCCAAGAGTGGATGGGAATTTTTTTTTTTTTGGGCCAGCAAAGAGTGGATGTGAATAATGCATAGAATTTGATATGACTTGTATTGTTACTGCTGGCTTATTTGGTTAATGAAAATCTAGCTTTCCAGTTAAGGAAAAAAAATTGTTACATCTCTATACCATTTGATATTGTTGATATTGATTGCAATGAGAGTCATGTAGCCTAATGACACCAAACTTTTGTTTTAAATCTTCTTTAAGCATCATATTGCTAGTACAAATTTTCTACAAAGATATGGTAGTTGTATGTCTATAACAAAAAGATATTGATACCGATTATGTAAAATTTACTAATAATTTTATTTAATACAATTTAGACACACCACTAGAGCCGGAAATTCGGGCCGGCCCGTTTAGGCACGAGCCCGTCAAGGGCCGAGTCTATGATTTAAAGGCTGAAAATGGAAGCGGGCCTAAAAGGGCCACAAGCCATGTAGGGCCCGCCCTTTTAGGCCCGTTTAACATTTTTTTTTAAATGGGCATAAGGCAATAGCCAGCAAGTATTGGTCAGAGGGTAGAATTAACCTAACCTAACTCTCATATCAGAAATGCTCTCACACTGACTCAGACCTCATTCGAAGCTTCTCTTCTTTGATTTTCTTTTTTCTTTTTTTGCATGTATATGCCAAAATCCAAATCAGGTGTTATACACCACTGGAAAAATCACTTTTAAGACAGTTAAAAAAGACATTTTAGACCGGTTCTCGATACAGTCTTGATACAGCCGGTCTAAAAAGTCTTATACTTTTTAGACCGGTTATGGAACCGGTCTTAAAAAAACTTTTTAAGACCGGTTATTATAAAACCGGTCTAAAAATAAATATTTTTAGACCGGTTATAATAGGAACCGGTCTTAATTAATAAAATTTTAGACCGGTTCTTTTCTTATGAAGAACCGGTCTGAAAATTTGAATTTTAGACCGGTTTTATAAAGAACTGGTCTAAAAAGTATCACATTTTAGACCAGTTCTTCCCAAAACCGGTCTAAAAAGTCAAATTTTCAAACCGGTTCTTTCCAAATCCGGTCTTAAATTTACTTTTCAAACCGGTTTTGGATAGAACCGGTCTTACAAGTTGAATTTTTTTTTAAAAAAAATTCCTTTTAAAAGTATACCCAGCAAGTCATTTCCCCTGTTAAAACATTTCACTTAGCAAGCAGCAGCCAGTTCAACGACATTGAAATAAATAAATCTTAAAACTCATTGGAACATATTAAAACTCAACTCAGTGCTGGCCGAAACAGAAGCAAAGGAAAACAACCATATAATAAACTCACAACCATAGACAGAATCATAATGCAAGGAAATCAAACAACCATGACAATGCTGTTTTGACCAAGTTCCTTATCTTTTCACTTACATACATACATCAAAGATTAAATTACATTAATGATGATCACACTCGTCTCAGGCTGATGATCACTAGCTGGCCTGGCTTCAGAGAATCTACACTAAGACGTACACCTCATATCCTTCATTTTCCTGTGACGACAACAAAAAAAAGTAGTTATATATATATACACCAATAACAATATACATAATTCAAATATAGTTCATGATAATTATTTTAGCTAACTAACCTTCAATGTAGTTTTATAAAGGGATATCCTCCCATATCCCTTCATGATGATCATTTCTTGTGCCGTGTTCATTGTCTGCTTCATCTTCTTCGTTCAATTCTGGTAAACCTCTAGAAAAAGAAGGAGTCTCAAGCAGATCATTCATTGAATGACTTTCCAGATTAATATCAATGACCCTTTTTCCTTGGAGAGCTACAGACCACATTTTGTTTGCCTGATCAGTAACATAGAACACTTGTTTCGCTTGATATGCCATAATAAAAGGTTCATCTCTAAAACTTCTACTATTCAAATCAACTAATATAAATCCCAACTGATCAATCATCACACCATTGTTGACATCAACCCAGTTGCATTTGAAAATGGGAAGTTTAACTTTAACATAATCAACCACCCAAATCTCTTCAATCACCCTATAATAAGGTATTGCTGCCAATCTAGGATTCTTATCTTTTGAACTAGAGAAGTACATAGATTCAGCCACTAACATAACCCCACTGTTCTGGACGGTGCTCCTATCATCAAGGGACTTTGTGTAAAATGTATAACCATTGATCACAAATGAAGTCCAACTTATGATATCAGTCTCAGGACCACGTGCTAACCATTTAATTGTATCAGAAACACATTCTTCGCTGTCAACCCTTTGTTTGAACCAATGTGCAAAAGTTTTGTTATGCTCCCTAATTAATCTTTGTTCAGTCATTCGACTATTTCCTTTCCGTACAATTTCTTTATGAGCATTAATGTAATCTTGAACTTCATCAACATTATTCAAGATGTACAAGTGGACTTATTGTAATTCATCAGGATCCATGCTCTTTACTGAAGCCCCGCGTCTACCACCTTCTTCGTCATGACGTTCAGGAAGTCCAATGTGTCCTACATTTGACAAGTAATCTTGACAAAACTCCATGGCTTCTTTAGAAACATATTTCTGAACAATAGATGCTTCAGGCCGGTTAGGGTTCTTCACATACCCTTTTAGGATTTTCATAGTTCTTTCAATTGGGTACATCCATCGTAAATAGATAGGGCCACACAACTTGATCTCCCTGACTAGATAAACAATTAGATGTACCATGATGTCAAAAAAAGAAGGAAGAAAAAGCTTCTCAAGCTGGCACAAGATCAGATATCCTTCATTTTCCAGTTCATCCAATTTTTCTGTCTCAATGACTTTACTACAAATAGCATTGAAGAAGAAACAAAGTCTAGTCAAAATATGTTGAAGATCATATTCGGCAATGCCTCGAATAGCTACTGGGAGCAGTTGTTGCATTAAGACATGACAATCATGAGACTTTAGCCCCACTAACTTCAAGTCTTTCATCGACACAAGCTTCCTAACATTTGAAGAATACCCTGAAGGAACTTTGATGCCATGTAAACACTGACAAAAGCTTCTTTTCTCATCCTTAGACAAAGTATGAGCAGCTGGAGGACAAAAAGTTCTCTTACCATATGGCTTTGGATGTAAGTCTTCTCGTATCCCCATTTCTTGCAAATCTAATCTTGCCTTCACACCATCCTTAGAACTACCTTGTATGTTAAGCAGTGTCCCAACAATACTATCACAAACGTTTTTCTCCACATGCATGAAATCAATACAGTGTCTTACATCAAGCTTCGACCAATATGGAAGATTGAATAAGACAGACCTCTTTTTCCATTTACTTTTCTTTGTAGTCTTACCAAAGATAACATTCATATTTTTCACCTTTTCATAAACTTGCTCCCCAGTCAATGCCTTCGGAGCATCTTCAAACTCTTGTCCACCAAAAAAAGCTTTCTTTAATCTGCGATACGGGTGGCCTCGTCTAAGAAATCTCCTATGGCCAAGATAAACTGTCTTTCTTCCATGTTGAAGTTGATGGTAGCATGTTCCTTCTTCACAAATCAGACATGATTTATGGCCTTTAACACTATAGCCTCACAAGTTTCCATATGCAGGGGAGTTATTTATAGTACAAAATATCATGGCTCGCATTTTAAAAACCTCCTTCTTGTTCACGTAAAAAACATCAACACCTTCGTCCCACAACTCTTTCAAGTCTTCAATCAAGGGCTCCAGGTAAACATCTATATCATTTCCGGGTTGTTTTGGTCCCGAAATCAACATAGATAATATGATGTACTTTCGTTTCATGTATAACAGAGGAGATAAGTTGTAAATTACCAACAGAACAGGCCATGAACTATATATACTGTTCAGGCTACCAAAAGGATTCATACCATCCGTGCTAAGCTCAAGCCTAAGGTTCCGAGGCTCTTCACCGAAGGCAGGAAATAATTGATCGATTTTCTTCCATTGAGAAGAATCAGCCGGATGTCGAAGCTTTCCATCGGATATCCTCTCATTCACATGCCATCTCAAATTTCTTGCATCGTTTTCATTAGTAAACAAGCGCTTGAACCTTGGTATGATTGGAAGGTACCACAATACTTTTCTAGGAGCGTTATTTGATTTGTACCTCAGGGTTTCACATATGGGACACTGTTGTTCCTCTTCATGCTCTTTTCTATACAATATACAATCATTAGGGCATGCATGAATCTTTTTATATTTCATCCCTAGTGGACACAATATTTTCTTAGCATCATAGTATCGAGAAGGCAACACATTATCATCTAGAAGCATGTCTTTAAAAGCCTCAAGTGTTTCTGAAAAACTCTTGTCGCTCCATCCATGTCGTGCTTTCAAGCTTACCAATTTCAATACTGCTTTCAACAATTGGTACTTTTTACACCCTGGGTACAACGGCGTCTCAGCATCACTACACATATTACCATATGCATGTAATTGCTCAAAACTCTCTTCTCCTACATCACGAATAATATCCTCTATTCGATCATCCGTATCCGTGTCATTATCATCAAAGTTCAATCCCCCCTGTTGAGATGAACTTGGCATTTCTAATTCTTCACCATGCCATATCCACACTGTATAACTCTTACAGAATCCTTCACAAATTAAATGTGTATATATATCTGTAGTACTTAGTCACTTCTCATTCAAACATATTACACAAGGGCAATAAAACTTTCCACTACCATCATCGGCATGTCTACTAGCGAAGTCTAAAAAACCCCTCACCCCATTATCATATTCAACACTCGTCCGTTTAGCGTCTATCCAACTATGATCCATATATATCTCAACACTTCTAGCACCCTATATCCAACAACAAAAGGATAGATAAAAAAAACAAGAACAATAGAGTTTTAGATATTTCAATGAAATTAATAGGCACCATTTGAAACTAGTATTGTTTTAACAAACTAATAACACTGACAATAATCAAACAACTAAAACAGAACATAAAGTTGTATTAATTCAAAAAGTCAGAGCATATTAATTATAAAACAACGAGAAGTGCTCAAATTAAAGCAACAACAAGAACTTTAATTTTTTCCAGATTACATTTAAGTGCTCAAATTAAAGCAACAACAAGAACTTTTCATTGAACATTATTAATTATAAAATAACGTACAACTAAATAACAGATCGATCGAACACTAACCTGAATGAAGACCAAGGAGTGAGCTTCAACCCAAAGTCATGGTGGCGTCGATTGAGGTTAAAATGAAGTCCTCAAATTCATGGCACTGATAAAGGGAAGTAAATCAGAGGAGAATGGTCACTGCGCTGCGGAGATTAGAGGTCGCGGCGAAGAAGACTGACGATAATCAAAGAACAGCGATGACGAACACAGCAACGGAAGCGGTAATGACGGAGGAGACTTGAGCAAATGAGGGACGGAACGCCATGGACGAGTTCAGAACAAGCACGGACAGAGGTCACAGAGAAATGGCAAAGAGAGAAGAAAGGGTTCACAGAGCGCGCGATCTGGGCGCGGGAGGAAAAATAAGTGTGAAAAATCTTACCTTTAAGACCGGTTTTTAATAAAAACAGGTCTTAAAAGAGGGAAAATTCACATTTAAGACCGGTTTTTTCCACAACCGGCCTTAAAAAGTTATCGCATTTTGAATTTAAAATTTTTAACATTTAAGACCGGTTTATATTTAAATCGGTCTTAAAGGTTAAAAAATTTTAAATACGTAAAATTTTAAGACTTTAAGACCGGTTTTTTTTATAACCGGTCTAAATAAATTTTTTAAGACCAGTTTTTTTAAGAACCGGTCTAAGAAGTTTAATATAATTACAAAACTGCTATCGCGCAAATTTTTAAGACCTTATCCGCCAAAACCGGTCTAAATGTGGCGGTCTAAAAAGGGTTTTTTCCAGTAGTGATATTATTACTAACATTTGAAGCTTGTAGGCTTGTTTGATTGTGGATGTGAACTTATTTAATTGGTTATGAATATTAATTATAGTTTGGACTTAAGTTTTAGTGTTTGTGTTCTATTAAACTTGGATAATATTTATGTTTTAAATTAGTGTTGATGATATTTATATTTTAAATTAAGTATTTTAGTTTTTATGAGAATAAGAAACAAAAAAGGCATCGTAAAAAAAAGAAAAAAACTTAAACAGGCCGGGATGCTCTAAAAGGGTACGGATTTGGACTCGGGCCTAAACGGGCCGACCTACTTAAGCCCGAGCCCGTCACAGACCGGCCCGTTTTCCCAGCACTACACACCAAGCACACAAACATGTTAAAGCTAAGTTCAGCCCGGATTTCATCCAAATGTCCCCAATGGCGTTACCCCCAGACAACTAGCTGTGGACTTTCTTTTTAATTTTATTTTTTTTTTAAAATGGCGATAATTTTTATAAGAGTAAAATACTTTAACTACCCTCATGTTTTGCCTTAATTGCACAGACATCCCCTCTATTTTGAAAACATACATTTAAGTCCAAACCGTTAATTCCGTTAAGAATATTCTAAAAATATATTTTTTTAATTAAAGTTTGTATAAAAATAAAATTTATTTCCTATTTTACCCTTAATAGTAAATCCATAATTTTACTTGACAGTTTGTAGATTTCAAGGGAGAAAAAACACGAGCTGCAAGAACGACCATGGAGAAGACAACTGCAAGTTTGGAACGATCATGGAAACAAAAAGGTATGAAGTATATGAAGTTTTCATTTAAACCATTCAACAATATGTATTACGTATCCCGTAGTCTTTTATTCTTGGGAGAATTACATTCAGGTCCCAAAGAAGAGGAGAAATGAAGAAATGGTCCCTATAGATTGCAAAATGAAAAAATGGTCCCATGGAGTTGTCAATACAGGCTCATGGAGTTGTTAATGAGTTGTCAATACAGGCTCATGGATTTGTTAATGGGACTATTTTTTCATTTTGCAATCTACAGGGACCATTTCTTCATTTTTCTTCTTCCATGGGACCTAAGTGCAATTCTCCCTTTATTCTTCATAAAACGACGTACGGTACTTGAAAAAGACATTTATTGTGGTTTTTTTTTTTTGAAAATAGTTCTCTGATTGGAATTATTGGTTCAATTATATATAAGGGTGAGCATGATGCCCGGTTGCCTAGTACGCTCACCCGAGCTCGGCAAAAAATTGCCTAGCCCAGTCCTAAAAAATTGGCCTGAAAAAATTTTGAACAGCTTTGAGAAGGCTAATAACAGGGCAGGGCCGGGCATCGGGCAAGGGGTGCTTCCTTGCCCATTTGGTCTTGCCCGAAAAATTATTTTCATTTATTTAAAATATATAATTTCATATTAATTAAACATTATTTCATATATATTTTTTATTTAAAATATATATTGTCTATTGTATAATACTCTTCTGGTCCTCTCTTTTTTGCCCTAGCTGCTAAACGCTATTTACAAGTGGATTTCATTATTTCTTCTTTAATTTTTGATGTATTAAATTATAGTTGCTTTTTAATATTTTTTTTCCAGATACTTCATCATTTGATCAACTTTTAGGACTTGAATTGATGCAAACTACTTGGACTTCACGGCTTTAATTACAATCATTTTGTTTCCTTATTTATAATGGATTATGGATGTTGTTTAATTCTTGAAGTATGGATATTTGTTAAAACATATGGTAGTTTTTAAATTTCAAGACTCAAGTTGTATACTTATTTTAAAATATCTCAAGATGTAAAATCATCGAATGTATTTCAAGTTTATATTACTTAGAGTGAAGTTAAGACATATAGTATTGGTAACTACAGAAATGTTCATGAAATTTACATAGAATTATATTTTTCACATATGGACAGAGCAAGGCGTCATCACTTGGGTAGGGAAGCCCACTCTGCTCAGCCCACCCTTATCCAGCCTAAAATGGTTAGGGCTTTTATCAGGCAAGGTCAGGCATCAGGCTGCAAAATGCAGCCCATTCATCCTTTAAGCTAGGCATCGGGCAGGAGTCTTGCCCTACCCAGCCCTGCCCACACCTCAGAAGAAATATATATTTTTAATCATTCAAAAAACTAAAAATAAATAAATTTCAATTTCAAAATTTTTTTTAATCATTCAAGAAACTAAAAATAAAACGACGCACTGTGCTTGAAAAAGACTTTTGAATTTTTTTACCAAAACGTACAGGGTATATTTCTGACAATTGGTTGGTACCATATGCATCCATATTTTGTAATATCCTGAATTTTGGGATCGGAGGTTTGGAAATAACCCTGAATTAAGTGAACTACTAAGCTCTGGTCTAGCAGGAGCCCCAAATTTATTCCCTAATGATTATTATATTTTTGGGATATTAAAGAAAGTAAAATGGTGAATTTTGTAAAATATAATTATGTTTTTGGTGAAATTGCCTATGAGGTAGTGAGTTTATCATGTGATTTTGTATGAACAAATGATGAGCAAAAATTATGAGATTTTACAGGATGAAATTAGACATCCTAAACTTTAATTTGATAAATCCATATGAATCATTTGAAGCTATATGTAAAAAGATATGAATTTTTGAAGTTAGCCTAGAAAAACTGAAAAGAATCTGGAGCAACATCCAAAGATGGAAATTCTGGGAATTTTTTGGTTCCAAATGGTTAAAGTCTATATTTTTCCTTGAAACTAGACTCAATAAGGGTTCCATAGCCTTTGGAATCACTCCAATTAGATTTTTCAAGAATTAGTTATGATTTTGCAAAGTTTGGGCAGAAATCTGTCAGAATTTTGTAAAAATCCGAAAATTGGGAAATTATCAAATAAATGAAATATGATATAAGATATTAAAATAAAACATCATCTTCCTCCTTTATTCAGCTGAAACTAACGCCACTTTCAGCATTTAGAGAGAGGAAGTGTGAGATTTTCTTAGAGAGAGAAAGGAGGAAAAATTTTACAAAGGTAAGTGATTTCTTTGGTAAATCGGTTCCTAATGCGTATAACTTCGTTCCTAAGTTATTCTTCTATGTATTTAAGGTTTGGGAAGCTCAATTTTCATTGGAAACAAGGGTTAGGGTTCAGCCACTTTGAGAAAAGCTAGAGGGAGCTTGAGGTAACTTCCAAACCTTCGTGTATTGACTATTCTGACGGCTGTGGACAATTTAATCAGTGAAATTTGGCCAGATTATCATTGGTTTTAATTTTTGGAAATGGGTTGGCCTAGGGGTTATGCTGCCCAAATTGGTACTAAATGGTAGTTATAACCTAATGGAATAGTCAATAAAGTGGTTAAGAGTAGAAATGAATGTGTTTACGGAGCCAAAACCGAAAAACCCCAATTTCCCTGGACGACCTGTATATTTCGGCCAAGGATAAAAATGGGTCTTAGAGTTGCATTTTAAATGATTTGATGGTTTCATTGAGTTCAGGAGCAAAAATTATGTGGGGTTACACTTGATCACTTTTCCGAAAAAGGCCGAGAAAGCATAATTACGAAAACGTCCCTGAAACACTGAAATAAGGGCTGTGAAGGGCAATTTCATCTTTTGGTAGTGAATTTGATAATTCTAAGTCCGGAAATGGATTCCTTAGGCAAAAATATGTTAGGATAGCCCAGGTTATAATTTCAAGAAAAGTCCGGGTACTACGGGGCCTGGCCGGGTCCCCAGGGGCAATTTAGTAATTTTTCAATATAAACCCATATAACCCCAAGAAACACTATGGAAGTGTCTAAATGGTATATTTGGAATTGTAGGACCGAGTTGAGAGCCTGAGTTGCTGGCACACAAATCGAGGAGAAAAGATTGGAAGTAGGGGACTTACCTTATTTGCATGTATTTGATATCTTTGCTTGTGTGGTGATGTATATGATTGGTTTACTTGATTGTGTAGAGCATATTTGAATAAATGAAGCTCTGTTTCTATTTTCGTTGTGGCCATAGTTTTGTTGCATGAAACATTGAGCATGCAGAAATGTCATTATGGGGCATACATCTAGTTAAAGCTAACATGTCATACACATAGCATCTATCATGCATGCATTATGGTATCTGTTTCCTATTGAGATTCTCTCGAATCTCACCCTTCCCTACCAACTATTTAGGCAAGCGAATACAAAAGGTACGTGAAAATCAGAGAAGAAAACTACACGAGAGAAGGTTGCACTGGTGGAGCAAAGACAGGAAGAAGTCTCCATTTCACCGGGATGGGTTTAGACACCCTAGTAGCCTTGTGCGGCTACCTTAATCGTAAGTATCATATACGAACCCTTATGGGGGTTTTCTGTAATCATGCACATATTATCAGTATATTTATACTATTCATGTATTGCCCACCAAACCACACGTTAATATTCCGCTATAAGTCACAATAAGATAAGGGCATCACATATTTCTCACTAAATTTTTAAGATTTTATCCTCCACACAACTGCCTCCACATCATATATAGTAATGCATATTCATAAATTTAATACTTTCTTTATTCCCCTACAAGAAACTTCCCATTACATACATCCTCTTTCATTATATTCCATCTTCGGCATTAACCTAAGGATCACAACTAAATATATCTGTGTCTGAGTGTGTGCAGACACACACACACACACACGCATATATAGACACACACAAACGCTCACCACACCCACAAAGTCTATTACTTGATTGGTGCATAGTCAAAGAAAAAGATGGTGGGTGGGTTAAGAGTTTATATTCCTACAATGATTATGATTGGTTTACAGTTTTATTACACAGTTCTTGCCATTTTCATGCGTGCTGCTCTCTTGCATGGAATGAACACCAGAGTCTTTGTTGTGTACGGGCAAGTCATTGCTACCTTGGAAATGGCTCCATTTGTTTTATCCTCCAAGAGGTATGTTATTAGTTAAACCCCTTCTTCAGCTTGGACTATGATTCCTTCTCAGTTTCTTATATATGTAAATATATATGTGCAATGTGTTTGATATATGTTGCTTGCAGGAAAACATTCATTCAAGACATCACTGGAATTGAAGAGCTTGACTTTGATGTTTGCCACCTCTCAAATTGGGTAAGTGCCTATTTGCTTTAGCTCTTGAGAAGTGATTTTATGACGTTTGAGATAAGTACGTAAGAGGAGTTTTGTCTCGGCTTGCGTAAAACTACTTAAAAAACCACTTGTTGTGCTTCCCAAATGAGGGACAAGATTTGTCTTATGAACACTTACTAATACTTCTGTTGATACTCTTTAAGTAAGGAGATACATAACATGGATAACTTTTTTACAGAGAACATGTTAAACATAATTGTGCATATAAACTATTCTCCAGTAACTTTTTATTGATCATTGGTCTATTATTTGAGTCAGAATGCATATTTTGAAGGTTTACATTTATCATCTTCTACTGTGACTACTGCCATGAGAAATCTAATACCAGCAATAACTTTCATTGCTGCAGAAATTTTAGGGTAATTACACTTGTCCCCTGTTGATTAAGCAACTTGAAACATTTCATTCATGAACAGAGGATTATATTGAAGTTTTGTTCTATCTGATACTCAAACTTTAACTATGATTGTTTTGCTTTGATCTAAAATGGGTTAGATTGGAGAAAACATATGCAGGAAACTTGAGAAGTCTAGCCAAGATAGCAGGAACAGCGATATGTGTTGGTGGAGCCATAACTATGGCTTTGCTCAAAGGACAGAAACTATTAGTCTCACAGTTCCTTCCCTCCATACAAGCCTTTGGCTTACATGGTGACCAATGGCTGCTTGGTTGTGCATTTCGCTTGGCAAGCAGTATTCTTTGGTCATTTTGGATGATCATGCAGGTATATTCAGGTTCCCCCAAAGAAACTGAAACTAGATACTCCCTATTCTCTATTATTGGGCATATTCTACTTCTGGATCTATTTTACAAAACATTTGCTAGCTTCAATGAGTATGAAATATATATTTTTTATATATGCCGCAATATTTAATAAAGGTAGTGAGAGAGAGAGTAAAAATTACTATGATATTGGAGTTTAGTGTTTCTGATAAGGGCATTTGAATTTTCTAACAAATTAATTAATGTTTTTACCCCCTTTGGTCTCTATTATAGGGAGAATTTCTTAATCATTCACACAAGTCAACTTGGAGAGTCATTGATATTTACTTGTCAATCATGCCCATGTAATTAATGCTTAATGTGGCTCTTTGTATTTTTTCTCTCTCCTTCAAAACCTTATTAATCTAGATAAAGTTGATCATTTTATTAATTTAAGACAAACTTAATAAGTTAATTGTCATTCCTTTGTGTGTGTGTAAATTAATTGAAAGTGTCCTATAATAGGGACAAGGGGGAGTAGCTATTTTTATGATTATGTGTTAATTAATTAGAAGTGACTTATACTTCTCCGATCCTATTTATAAGTCACTTCCATCATGTTTCATACATACTAAGAAAAATCTTAAATCTCATTAACTATGCATTAAAATTTAAGAACATTTCAGCTTTGTCCCTATATAATATACAATACAACCAATGAAAACAAAGTCAACGTAAAAATAGATAAGGGTAAAATTATACATTTATATGAAAATTTTAATTATGTAACTTATAAATAGGACTAAAATAAACATTCTCTCACTGTCTTATAAATAGGATCAGAAGAGTATTTGGCACTAGATGGAATAACTTGATTATTTGATAGTCTTACTTTAATCTGGATCAATGGAAATCTGAATATTAATATTTAAAGCAGATACCAGTATCTTCAAGCTGCCTAGACCATGTAGTGTCAATTTTTTGGATGTGTCTCATGGCAGCAATACAGTCAGCCATATTCGCATTTGTTGTTGAGA